>CP092885.1:42249663-42451562 GCA_030710605.1 Cordylochernes scorpioides | reverse complement strand
AAATATACCATTCATCCCGTTCAAAAAGGTTACCCTCACAGTCAATAGAACCAGGGATTTTATAGATTTCTCCCCTACCAATCAGCGAATAGCCCATGATTTGAGGAAATATGGAATCCAGTTCACCTATCGCAGCACAAGCACAACAGGACATATACTGAGGAACTTCATTACCAAACCAGGAGTTAAACATGATGTTCAACATAAAAGCAACGCGATCTATTCGGTTGCCTGCAACGATTGTGAATCCGTTTATGTAGGAGAAACAGGCAGAAAAATCGAAAACCGAATCAAAGAACACAAATACAATACAGCTCAAAAGACCCCAGATCCCTTCTGTACCAACACACGTTAAACGCAGGACACAGTTTTGATCTGGATAACCCCATCTGCCATTACAACAACATCAGATACAAAGGGGAAAGATTAATTTTGGAATCCTTGGTTTCTGGTTGTAAAGACAGCATAAACAGAAGAATAGATGTCCCGGAACAGTTCCGCTGCCTTTTTTAAAAGAGTTTGAAGAACGAATTCTGCTATGTCCCCCCCCTTCCCCACATAGTTTTTAAACTTAATTTAGTTTTAAAGAAATTTTTGCCTATCTGATTATTTTTCAATTTTCTAATTTACCTTTTAGCATATCTTTGAGCGAATCTTTGTATTTATTTTTTCTATTACCTCTATATATTAATAAGAATCTGATTTCGTTTTGTAAGAACGCCCGTTGAAGAACTAATTGTTCGAAAGCTAGCGTCTGTTATTTGTAATAATAAAAGATACTGATTGCGAGAGGTTTTTGTCTTTTGGATTTAATTTTATGCGCAAGTTCTTTGATCTTGTATATATGTAATATGATCCAAAGTTATTACACTGCAATATTTGATGTATTACACTGTTGTAGAATCCTGTCGACTTATCCGTTCTGTGACAATATCGTTGCGGAATTTCTTGTTGTTCGATTTGAATGGTGAGGATTGGTTGAAACGCAGTCGTCGAGTGGCAAGTGAAGCACACAGTTAGGAATAATCAGGACACGTGATGGGGTTTGAAAATAAAAGGCAACTGGGTTGGAGGAAAGAAAGCTTGAGAAGAGCGGAGCGATTTTGATTGTTAATTATCTGATCACATGGTGGTGATTGTACTTAGCTACGGGATGAGCAGAGGGAGAGAGGTCCAGAGCCGATGTCACCTTGTTGGAAGCGAAGGAGCAACTGACTATTCTTGCTTTTCGATTTAACACCACGAGTTGTCTTCCTTCCCATTGGTCGAGGGATAGAACGTGCCCGTTTTCCTATTGGTTGACCTACTTAGTGGATCTTTCTAATTGGCTCTGCGGCTGCTTTGATGGAAGATACCGCCGATCTTGTCAGGAAGTATCGAGTGTTATTTCGACTCTATTTACTTCCGCGTTATCAAATACGTCCGGCCTTCTGTCAGGAAGTATGGGGTGTCTCTCTACTTTTATAACTTCTGGTCACTAGATACGTCCGGCCTTCTGTCAGGAAGTATTGACTGTACAAGTTATTTATAATTGTGCCCGCTTTAAACCTATTTCCTATGTTTTGTTACAATTTCTTTCCTCCAGTTACCTTGTTCTTTATTAAATCTTTGAAAATCATACATTGTACATGCATAGTGGGTCGGGGGCATACAATTATATACAATTTATGACAGATATATATATGTTTGTCGGCTATGCACGCCCTCAATATGTAACTAATCAAGCTGAAATTTGAACAGGACAGAGAGTTAAATCTGGAAAAGTTTTTTGTCGCACTTTAACCAAGAAAAATTATAATTAACCAAGTACTGAGCAGCAGTATTTTTTTTAGCCATAAATGATAATGACAATATTGCTGTATCATGCTTGATTGACATAAACAAAAGTCTTTAGAGGAATATTCACTAAAGCAGACCACGGGCGAAGCCAGATAATAATTTTTAGTAGGTAGGAATGAAATTCTACCAGCGAAACATTCACTCGAGCAGAAAACACACGAAGCCAGGTCATCTCTATATATAAAACTAGATGGGTGACCTGGGCTTCGCCCCGGGATTGACCCGTGTGCATATCTACCCGAGTGATATATATTTAGATAAGATTTTTTATAATTGTTTGTTTCTATCAAACACTATTTGTTTGCATCAGCATAATTTAATCTAATCTTTGATAGAGGGCGCTGTTCGTGAGCTAAGTAGAATAATTTGAATATATATATGTGACAATATCGTTGCGGAATTTCTTGTTGTTCGATGAGAATGGTGAGGCTTGATTGAAACGCAGTCGTTTGAGTGGAAGTTGAAGCATACAGTTAGGAATAATCAGGACACGTGATGGGGTTTGAAAATAAAAGGCAACTGGTTTGGAGGAAAGAAAGCTTGAGAAGAGCGGAGCGATTTTGACTTATTAATTATCTGATCACATGGTGGTGATTGGACTTAGCTATGGGATGAGCAGAGAGGTCTCGAGAGCAGATGTTACCTTGTTGGGAGCGAAGGCGCCACTGACAAATCTAGCTTCTCGATTTAACACCAAGACTTAGCTTCTTTCCTATTGGTCGAGAGATGTCACATGACCGTTTTCTATTGGTTGACCTATTTAGGCGATACTTTCTAATTGGTCCTGCGGCTTTCTTTGGTGGAAGATACCTCCGGCCTGGTCAGGAAGTATTGGGTGTTAGCTCGACTCTTATAACTTCCGCGGTTATCAAATACGTCCGGTCCTGCTCCGGAAATATTGGGCGTCTCTCAACTTTTATAACTTCTGCGGTCACCAGATACGCCCGGCCCTGTCAGGAAGTATTGACTGTACAAGTTATTAATAATTGTGCCCGCTTTAAGCCTACTTCCAATGTCTTGTTGCTACTTTCTTTCCTCCAGTTACCTTATTCTTTATTAAATCTTTGAAAATCATACATTGTACATGCATAGTGGGTCGGGGGTGCATACAATTATATACAAATTATGACAGATGCGCCCCCTACATGTGAAGAATTCAAGAAGGGGTTAGCCTGAGAGAATTCTGTAAAGTAAAAAATAATTTTGTGGGAAAATTAGTTGTGGGTATTGAGAGGTTATATACAAGCATTGGTGGTGATATAAGAAGTAAAATAGAATGGTGTTGATGATATAGGTTGAGTATAATTAATAGAAATCAAAAAAATTTTTTAATTGTAAGAAATCAAAATGAATGCTATGGTACATAGTGGATTAAAAAGAAAAGAAAATGCGCCTAACTAATTTCTACTCGAAATTGGAAAAAAATCGAGGGAGTTCTATTAGGGCTTTTGAGAAATCAAAAATAATATAAAAATAAAAAGTTGGACGAAATCAAAGTAAATGCTTGGTTGCATGGTGAGGAAAAAAAATGCTTTGTTGCATGGTGAAAAAAAAAAGAAAAGTGCTTGTTGCATGGTAAAAAGAAATGCCTTATTATATTTTACTCGAAATTGGGAATGGAAATCGAGGGATTTTTATTAGGTCGTTTGAGAAATCAAAAAATAAAAATAAAGGTTAGAAGAAATCAAAGTGAATGTTTGGTGCATGGTGAGAAAAAGGAAAAATGCCTAACTAATTTCTACTCGAAATTTGGAATGGAGATCGAGGGATTTTTATTAGGGCTTTTGAGAAATCAAAAAATAAAATAAAAAGTTGGAAGAAATCAAAGTAAATGTTTGATGCATGGTAAAAAAAAATAGAAAAAAAAAATGTTTTTGTAAATCCAAATAAAATATAATATCCAATTTTAAAAGAAAACCAATGAGTTTTCGTTGATTTGAAACTATGATAATATAAACTAATTGGTAAAAAAAATGATAATTAATGATTAAAAGTGATAATAAGTTGAATAAATTGATAAATTGATTAAATATTTAAATTTTAATTGAGAGAAAATAATGAAAATGATTAATATGAACAATAAGGTGTATTGGTTTGAACCCTTTTGTATCTACATGCCCTGATCTAAATGTATTGATTGCTCCATTATGCCCTATAAATTTTTTGTCTCATCTGTAGCGACACTTAGGTGAAAACGTGATCCTAGCCCGCAAGTGCGCGTTTATGCTATGTGTACAGGAGACATGGAAATCTATATAACCTTTGTGTATAATTTTTTGTCTTTGTGTGTGTTGTGAAAAATGTTAGAAGTCTGTAAAGTAATTATGATTAGTTATAATAGGAATATGAACTCATTTAAATGTGTGTGACGTCTTGTGCGTGCGGAATTGTATGGTAAAAATCGATACGCAGACTCGAACTGGAATCCAAAATCGGTGGCATGAAAAAGTGGGATGATATGGAGAAGTTTGAGGCAGGGGGAAAGCGGTGTCCTATTTTTGTGTGTTGGCCGGAAATGAGGGGTGGTAATTGGATCCGGACTGGGGCGTTACGTCCTTGTCGCGGCGTCTCAAAATTCTCACTTCCTTCCGCTTATTTGTTTTTTGGGTGCGACTCGGATCTTGTTACTTTCAGTTACTTCTATCTCTTCGGAGTTTATTTAGATTTTCTGCAAAAATGGTTCCTAAAATTATGAGAAGTTTTATAAATGCTTGTCCACAATGAAAAACTGCTTGCCCAAAATTAAAAACGGCCTCTTGTAGTTCGAAAATTTTATGAGCGGGCATGGTATAGATAAACAAATAATTAAGAAATAAAACTGGGATATATTTGTATGGTAGAACTAACGAACAAAGGATAAAAATCAGATGAAAGATAGGGTATTGCCCCATGTTCTTCCATATTATTGTAAATGGGGACTCTGAAATATTTGTTCGAACCTTATTCATTGTTGATCGTTTAATTTCGCACTGTTTGATATCTTTGGGGAGTGGTGTGATATGATTGAAATGGTTGTCAGGTTTGCAGTTTTTAACATCGGGGAGGAGTGATGCAAATCGCCTTGTTGTAAAAATGGCAGGGTCTAAATGTCTGAAAGGCTTGCTGCTGGTGGGTTTGAACCTTAATGACTCTGCTGGGAATAATTCGGGTGTTAAATGTTTGAAAGAGAACGTGTAATTGGGGTTGTGCTTTATATGACATATTCTAACGGTGGGCGGTGATATGTAACGGACTGTTTCTGTATACAGTTTAAGCTTGTTGACGTGAATCGTGTCAGTGTCTCTTTGAAGTGGTTGATTTGGTCGATCTATACGGACCACATTTGGTGAAATAATTTCTAATATTGTGTGAGGTCCTGTGAAATATGGCGCAAGTTTCCCTGTATTTGGGTGGTGATATAATTTTACTAACACTAGATCACCTACTTCAAAATGTGGTTGTTTGTGTCGTTGATCATAAATGTTTTTGTCTTGTAAATGCTTGTTTTGTGTGCGTGTGTGTGCAATTTTTCTAGCTTTGTCGATATCTGGGTAAGGTGTGCTATGGTCAGAGAGTTCGGGGGGTAGGATACCAAACATTAAGTAGATGGGTGGAAAACCTGTGGTAGAGTGTGGGGTTTTGTTATATATAATTGTAACTCTTTTGACCAACTTGGTCCATGCGATCTTAGGATTTTCTAGATGCAATAGCCTAAGTTTTCCCGTGAGGGTGGCGTTCAGGCGTTCACATAGACCGTTGGCCTGTGGATTGTTGCTGGTTGTGAGTAATGGGTGAATATTTCTATTAAGTAGGAAACTACGAAATTTTGGCGAAGTGAAAGCAGGAGCTCTATCCGTAAGAAGGCGTTTTGGAGAGCCATCCTGTAATACTCGCTTAAGTACTTGTTGGTAGGTGATGATGCTGGTGGATTTAGATGGAAAAGTCCACGCGTAGCGCGAAAAATGATCGACTACCACATGGAGGTATATTTTGGTGTTGCCATATTTGGCAAATCCTGCTATGGTGTCAAGGGATAATAGGTCAAAGGGTTCTTTGGCTTCCGGAGGTTGACTTAATTCCCCGTAAGTGGGTCCCAATGGCCGTTTTGTTAACTGGCAGGTGGGACAGGTCTTAACCTTTTGTTTAATATCCTTGGACATACCTTGCCAGTAATATTGCGTGGAGATGAGTCGTGACATTTGTGAAATACCGGGGTGATTGTATTGTGTGTACTGTTTGTAAGAGTTGTTGTATGAGTGGTTTTGGAATTATAATCTTGGTTACACCTTTTCGGGAAACTGTATGTAATCCATTACGATCAATGATTAAACTAGGCTCTTTCGATGGAGGAGGTTGGTGTGTCTTGATAAGGGTGGCGTCCAAGAATCCACAAAACGGGTTACGGGACAAGAGATCTGCTTCATATTGTAGTTTTCCCTTTATGTAGCGGACCTCATATTCGTAACTCGATAGTCGTAAACTCCATCGAAACAATCTGCCGGACGGGTTTTTGATGGTTTTCAACCACTGTAATGCGTGATGGTCAGAAAATATAGTGAATTTTCTGCCCATAAGGTAGATGCGAAACTCTCCACACTCTCAACGATTGCTAAGCACTCAAGTTCAGAGATGGAGTAGTTTTTCTCGTGTGGGCGCAATGTACGGCTGAAATATTGAACTGGATATACGTTCCCGTCAGGGTGAACTTGTTTGAGAATGCCTGCTATACCGAGGGTGGATGCATCGCAATACACTTGGCATGGCAGACCTTCTTTGTAAAGGTGTAAAATGGGGTGTTGTGTGAGGTTTCCTTTCAGGTCAATGAACGCCTTTTGACAAACTTCATTCCAGTTCCACACGACATCCTTTTTGAGGAGGTTATTGAGTGGTGCTCGCAAGCGAGCGTATTCCGGAATGAATTTGTTATAGACGTTCACAGCGCCTAAAAGGATTGAAGCGTTTTTCGGTTGTGTGGCTGTTTGATGGCGTGGATAATGTCGGTGTTACGTGTGAGTGGTGTAATTGTACCAGCTGTAATGGTGTAACCTAGAAAATCTATGGACTGCTTAAAAAATTCGCATTTCACGAAGTTAAGTTGTAGCTTCTCCGCTTCGCAAAAGGCGAAAAATTGTCGCAGGTGGTTTTGATGCTCCTCCAATGTGTTGGAGTAAATGATGAAATCATCAAAGTAATGTGCCACACAGTCAAGTCCGTGTCTCTGTAGGACCTGACTTATGGCTCGTTCGTAAATCTGAGGGCTGGTTTTCAATCCGAAAGGTAGTCGAGTGGGTTGGTATAACCCTTCGAGGGTGGTAAATGCTAACAGTGGTCGAGAATCGGGGTGTATTGGGACTTGCCAATACGCAGAGGATATGTCTGCCGTGGAGAAATATTTGGCCTGTGCGAGGCGGTCTAGGATATCCTCGATTCTCGGGAGGGGATGGACATCAGAGCTGATTAGCTCGTTCACCTTCCTGTAGTCGATACAAAACCGTTTGGTCTTGTCGCGCTTAGTGACGAGGGTGACAGGGCTCGAGAAAGGTGAAAAAGATTGCTCTATGATGCCGTTCTCCAGCATTTGTTGGATTTGATGACGGATTTCTTGTTGGTCACATATCGGAACACGATATGGACGTATGGTAATTATTTTATCGGAATTCGTGGGTATTTTTACTGGTGGAATCCGTAAGCATGGTACGTTGAATTTGTTCTGTGTGAAAATGTGAGTGTATCTTTGTAGAAGTGTTGTGAACTGCGGTGTATAGTGAGTGTTAGATGTTGTGTTGTAGCATGCATGTGGCAAAGGATTTTGTTGTGTATTAGTGAGAGTGTCGATTTCGTTGTGTGGGTTGGTCATGTGGTAGTTGTGCGACGGTGTGTGATCACCTATGTGCTTGGTATGCGAGTTGTCCCGCTGTGTGGGTGCGTTTTGGGCATGTTTACAAGTTGAAGTCGTTGTGACTTGGTTATTTGAAGGCATGTAAAAAGGGCAATTGGCCTTAGTGAAAAAGGGGCATGTAGGTAAGGGGGTGTTTTTCAATGAATGCACGCAATGGTTGTCATAGGCGGAAGATTTGGTTGTATGGTGAGGTCTTTGTGACATCGCCTGACACTGCCAGTACGTGCATACATTTGGTACATTGTTAAAATGGTAGGATGGGGTAGACAATGGGGCGCCCAGCTGGAATATAGTGCATTTATTAAAATCTATGGTTAATCTGAATTTATGAAGGCTATTGATACTAAGAATTCCAAATGGTAACGGGGCATTCACTACATGGAAATTCTCTCTTCGGGATATTTGTCCTATTGTCAGTGGGATAGACAGTTTACCCATGGTTTTTGCAAAACCGTTTAGGGTTTGGAGGTTCAGTGAATGTCCCTCAAGGGTTAAATTAGGCAGATGGGTTTTTAACATATGATAAAGATTATATGGCACTATATTCAGGCTGGCGCCTGTATCAATTAAAAAGGGGCATGATATATTAGGGGCTAGAAAAAGTTTGACAGTCAGTTGGTTTAGGGATCCTACCTCAGTCTCGAAAGGGCTGCTCGGTTGGGGTGTCTCTGGCTTGACTTGGTTGTTGTGGAATCGGGACTGGTGATTTTGGGACCGTTTGCACTGTCCGAACTTTTTCGTGGGTCGCCGGGACTGGTCGATGTCGGCATTCGCTGTGCCAGTGCCTCGCGCCGCAGAACTTGCAGTTGGACGGCGGAAGAGGTGCATTCCATGCACCTGGGCGTCGGGGTGTGCTGTGATACGGACCCGACATTGTGGGTGGTTGATCTTCTCTGGGTCGCGTTGCCGGTACACTGGGCCCGTGGATCCGCTGTACCAGTCGGAACCATTCTCCTAGGTTCTCGGGAGGTACTACGCGGACTAGGCGCTGGTCGTTGAATGGCAGTCCTTCTGTCAGCGTCTCGAGGATCACCTCCTGCGGAAGTCCTAGTTGCAATCCCATGGCGGTTTTCTCCCGAGTAGGTCTCTAAGTTGGTTTGCCCAGTGAGCTTCATGGCGAAATATTTCGCAAAGGACGCTTCGCTTGATTCGGGATAGAGATCTAGGAGGGTTTGCCTCACCTGGAAATAGCTCCGGTCGGCCATCCGAAGTTTCCTGAAGAGCTCCAGGGGTTGTCGCACCAGATAGTTTGGCAGGCGGAGTAATTTTTCTTGTTCTCCCATGGAGGCGCCTTCCATTTTTCGGTCGAACGCCTGAAAAAACTGGATCGCGCTGTATGTGCCATCGAAAGGCGGGATTGTCGCCTCAACTCCATCAGAAATCTTTACTCGGGTCAGGAGCGCCGACAGCTGGGTGACGGCGTCCGCTAGGGGCGCAGTTGTCTCTCGGCCGCTCACTCTTACTTCTTGCCTTCCTTCCGTTGTTTCCGTCGGGCCGTCCGACTTTACGCCTATGGGATCCTGATTAAGCTCCATAATATCTTTATCCTGTCGACTTAACCTTTCTGTGACAATATCGTTGCGGAATTTCTTGTTGTTCGATGAGAATGGTGAGGCTTGATTGAAACGCAGTCGTTTGAGTGGAAGTTGAAGCATACAGTTAGGAATAATCAGGACACGTGATGGGGTTTGAAAATAAAAGGCAACTGGTTTGGAGGAAAGAAAGCTTGAGAAGAGCGGAGCGATTTTGACTTATTAATTATCTGATCACATGGTGGTGATTGGACTTAGCTATGGGATGAGCAGAGAGGTCTCGAGAGCAGATGTTACCTTGTTGGGAGCGAAGGCGCCACTGACAAATCTAGCTTCTCGATTTAACACCAAGACTTAGCTTCTTTCCTATTGGTCGAGAGATGTCACATGACCGTTTTCTATTGGTTGACCTATTTAGGCGATACTTTCTAATTGGTCCTGCGGCTTTCTTTGGTGGAAGATACCTCCGGCCTGGTCAGGAAGTATTGGGTGTTAGCTCGACTCTTATAACTTCCGCGGTATCAAATACGTCCGGTCCTGCTCCGGAAATATTGGGCGGTCTCTCAACTTTTATAACTTCTGCGGTCACCAGATACGCCGGCCCTGTCAGGAAGTATTGACTGTACAAGTTATTAATAATTGTGCCCGCTTTTAAGCCTACTTCCTATGTCTTGTTGCTACTTTCTTTCCTCCAGTTACCTTATTCTTTATTAAATCTTTGAAAATCATACATTGTACATGCATAGTGGGTCGGGGGTGCATACAATTATATACAAATTATGACATATATTCATTATATATTCATATATTCATATATATATTGATTTATATATATTCACCACTGATAAGCCAAGCCCTCCCTATATATTTTTTTTATTAAGTAAGGGACAGTATAAATTTATATCTATATATATAAAAATCAATGTTTGTATGTTTGTTTGTTTGTATGTCCGGTATACAAATTCTCAGTAGTTCACTAATTCAAACCAAAATTTTCCATACATAGGTAAAATAATACGGGGAAGACGATAGGTTATTTAAAAAAATATATAAATCAATTATTAAAACTATATATTCAAATTATTCTATTTAGCTCACGAACAGCGCCCTCCATCAAATATTAGATTAAATTATGCTGATGCAAACAAATAGATAATGCTAATAACAAACAAATATAAAAAAAATCTTATATAAATATATATCACTCGGATAGATATGCACACGGGTCAATCCCGGGGCGAAGCCCGGGTCACCCGTCTAGGTGTGTATAAAAGAAACATTCGTGCTCAAATCCTTTCATTTTATCTATATAATAATGTATTTTTTCATTCTTTCGTCAAAGTTTACAGGTGTTATATTCGACCACAGCTTGATAGTCACTTTGTCCTGACTATTTAAACATGGTGAGTTGGTGGAGTAGAGGGTGGTCTCCTCAAAGTATGCAGGAGGGACAGATTTTGGCTTATGTATATGCCTATAAATACGTGTACATGTATATATAAATATATATTTATTCATATATTTGTAACCTAGGTTCTGTTGGATGTAATATTGTTAAAATATTAATTTTTATTCTATGATTGTAATAATCTGTAACTTTATGATCTGTGGTCTCAGGAATGTATATACAGTTAAACCTGCTTATAGCGCCTCCCTCTCTATAGCACCCCGATTTTAAAATACGTAGTACGATGCGATTTACATTAAAAGTGACCTGTCTATAGCACCCTATTTTGGATGAGTCATAAAAGGGGGCGCTATAGACAGGTGTAACTGTATATATATGTGTGAGCTAATATTGATTGAGGTGAGAGGTGTGAATTAATATATATATATATATATATATATATATATATTGTTAGAGTGAGTAGGTTTTCCCAGTAAGTATAAATTAGATAGAAATAGAAAGGTATGTTCATTTAAATTATTTAGGTTTTTCCTCTAATAAAGAAGATTCAAATTTTAAAATATAGTAATTATTGCGATTCACCCAACAGGTTCCTGAAAAAAAATATATATATACAGGCCCACTCAAATATTGCATAAAAAAACACTAAGAAGTAATAAAAACAATTTTTTAAAGTAATTTTTGATCCCTTCTTGAACAAATAAAATTCAAAATTATATTTATATTTTAAAGCAAATTACGATTATATACCTGTCTCATAACCAGAATCCATCCTTCAAAAATCAATTATTAAAAAAAATAATTATTAAAACTTGAATGTTTTTTTTTTATTTCTTTCTCTCTTTTTATTCGAATCTTTAAATGTTTATATATAAGAACTGTATGCATATAATTTTACAATACATATTTATTTATTTATTTCAATTCAAAACGCTATGTCCCCCTAGGGACACTTGCGCTAAATGTACATACAAATATAACAAAGAAATTATTCAACATGGAAAGATACACAGAAAGCGTCTTAAAAAGATTCATAAATATTATTTACATATAGAGATATTCTATGAATTTTATTTACAGTTACATCATTAAATTTAAAATATATACATATATACACACATATATACGCATACACCTATATATTGTTTACAACCATATAATATGTCCAATATTTCCTTGAGATCGTTACATCAAAGATCATTTTTCTTAATGAAATCCAAAATATATTTACAAAGTAAATTAAATTTTATATATGTGTCCTTATTTGATATTAAATCACTAGGGCCTAAAATTATTAAATCGTTGTTGACTCTGTAATTAAAAATACATATAATATCATTTATTGAATAAATAGAAAATATAAATCTAATAAAAGATAATAAAAAAGCGTTTTTAGTAATACTCTTATATAATATCAAAATTCACCTAACCAATGTTTATGAAAAAGAGTGGCCTTTACTGATTCCTTAATGAAGGCATTTAATTTATTGGATTGGGTGAGAAAGGCAAAAGGAATGTCAAGGGATTTGTTAGCCCTAACAAAGAGGTGTTTACATTTACTTTTTTACGTTTTGGAACGAAGGCGGATTTGAATAACTTAGCTCAGGATAAGTTCATTAATTTGTTATTCTTCCACAGAGAGGGTAAAATCTTCCAATTCTTTTTCTTTCTTCTTCACAGGAATATATGAAAAGTATTGTTCTATTTTTCTACACTTTTTTTCGATGAATGAAAATATATTTAGTACGCGCTTTTAAACAATCATTTTGTTAAATTAATTACTAATTTATTTTTTTTTATGTTAAGTTTTTCATTTTAATTTGAAAACTATAAGTTATTTTGAGTGTTAAATCTTTTCTTGACCTATATTAAAGTTGTTTCATTTTCAGATAATAATTAATTGTAAAATCTCTGGACATATTTTATTTTTCCGTTCATCATTACTCTTCACAATTCATCCTTTCATATTTCATCCCTAAGAATAGGAATAGTCGTTATTTCTCCCTAAATAATTAAAAATTACGATTATTCGTTCTGTAAATAGAAACATTTGAGGTAAAAATTGTTAAAACGTTGTTCTAAAATCATAGCCGCATTCTATTTTACAAAAATAAATCTATTTTTCTGAATATAGAGGTTGCCTGGCCTGCATTCATATTTCTCTAAAATAGACACTTCGACCAGTTAGAGTTTTATTTTCTCAACAAAATATTTCAAAAAATCTTTAACTGTTCGAAGTGTCTATTTTAAAGAAATACTATTTTTGTCAATTAATAATTAATATTCACACAAAAATATATTTTTCACATACAAAGAAAAATATTATATACTAGACGGGTGACCAGGGCTTCGCCCCGGGATTGACCCGTGTGCATATCTACCCGAGTGATATATATTTAGATAAGATTTTTTATATAATTGTTTGTTATTAGCATTATCTATTTGTTTGCATCAGCATAATTTAATCTAATCTTTGATAGAGGGCGCTGTTCGTGAGCTAAGTAGAATAATTTGAAAATATAGTTTTAATAATTGATTTATATATTTATTTTAAAATAGCCTATCGTCTTCCTCGTATTTTTTTTACCTATGTATGGAAATTTTGGTTTGAATTAGTGAACTACTGCGAATTTGTATACCGGACATACAAACAAACAAACATACAAACAAACAAATATACAAACATTGATTTATATATATATATAGATAAATCTTTTATTTATCGCATAAATCCAATCAGTTTATATTGATTTGTTTGCAAAGAGAGGTGTCGAGCTTATTCGTTCGCTGATTAGTTCGCTATTATCACGTGCCTTCAGTCAGCTTTGGAACCATCAGCCAATCAGTATGCAGTGTTTTTTCAACCTGATAGTTACATCGATCAAAAACGTTCTATATCTATATATATAAAAATCAATGTTTGTATGTTTGTTTGTTTGTATATGTCCGGTATACAGATTCGCAGTAGTTCACTAATTCAAACCAAAATTTTCATACATAGGTAAAATAAAATACGGGGAAGACGATAGGCTATTTTAAAAATATATTAATCAATTATTAAAACTATATATTCAAATCATTCTACTTAGCTCACGAACAGCGCACTATATCAAAGAATATATTAAATTATGCTGATGCAAACAAATAGATAATGCTAATAACAAACAATTATTTAAAAAATCTTATCTAAATATATATCACTCGGGTAGATATGCACACGGGTCAATCCCGGGCGAAGCCCGGGTCACCCGTCTAGTTCAATATAAAAACGCGGATTCGATTTATCAACCTTTTTTAAATCAAAATGTTTTGTGAGTATAACTGTATTTTTTTTAATTTAACTTATTTAATAGGTATATTTATCTTGAAGAAGGAATATGAAGAATAAAATAAAAGAACCTCGTCGCTGTAAACTTTGATTACTTCTTCAAGATGATGTCTGACAATTTATTCTCTTGTAATTATATTGTAACGAAGTATTTATTATTTTTTATGTTTATATTTTGCTACTCTGTGAACTTCCCTCATTAATTATCTTTTGTTCATCATTCATAGTTCGTTCTTGCCTTAAATAAATTGTTGTGTCACACCGAAATTTGTCTTCCCTAATTTTCCACGTGACATTTGGTGAAGATGCTGGGTAAGTTAGGGAAGACAAACTGAAGACCGCCGAGAAGATCTAGAGGCCATGGGTGCTGTGATCTACATTTTCGGAGACTGCCTCCAGGATTCCACCGCCCTGTTAAATCCAAGACTTCCCTTCAAGATGACGATGTCCCTATAGACGATACGACGACCAAGCCGCTCTTCACGCCGCAAGAAAAAGGACGCAAAGGTACCAGGGACAAAGTTCCAAGACTTCGATGAAAACCTTGGCAGAAGCACGTCAGATCTATGTCAGTAACTACAATATTTGCAAGCTGTCGATCACAGCTCTCATAGGGAAGGAGCTATGTAACGAAGTATTTTTTATGATTATATTTTGCTTTTCTGTAAACTTCCCTCATTGATTATCTTTTGTTCATCATTCATAGTTTGTTCTTGCCTTAAATAAATTGCTGTGTCATCCCGAAATTTGTCTTCCTTAATTTTCCACGTGACAATATATTGAAAAGGATGCTTGATTTCCTTATATTCTCTGCAATAATGTAAATTGATTTCTATTAAAGTAGAACATCCGATGAAAACAATAGAGGTGTATGGAAGATTAGGCTGTCTTAACAGCAGATTCCACAAAAGTGTAAACAAGGCCATAACAATATTTTTTATCATCTCAGTAGACATTGTTCAAAAATGAGTTTCACTCGATAAGTAAGATGTCCTTTCAATTAAAAATCAAATTGCAGATGTCTCAACTTAAAATACATGCACTTATGTCCACTTATGAAACCCATGTTCAAAGTTTGCTTGAATACCACGATTAATATTTTCCTACAGTGCCGAGTATAGAAGTGAAATCATCCAATATAATAGTAGAGCCCTAAAATGTGTTGTATGATGGATTAAAATTACGATAAAACGAGAAGATTCAATCAAAATAAATCAAGTCTTCCGTCAATATTATTTTCATTACAATAAGAACATTAAATTATTTTATTTGAAAAACGTCCTTAATAGTTTTGTTGTTTATAAATAGACTTTCAGTGATCATTTATCTGTTGAAATAGAGATTCCGGCTGATTGAACGGTGGTGTCCAGTCCAGTTGCCTATTACTTCAATAGGACAAATGAAGGAACGAGCTGTCATAGGTGAATCCTTCTGTCTTTTCAACTAAACACATTTAATTTATTTTTACATACTCTTGTGATAACGAACCAACAAAACAAGTTGTCATTGTGTCACAAAAATATATTTCTACAACTCTGCATACGTTTAAATATCCGGAGACAGGATTCAAACCTAGAGTTCTCTTATCTAAAGAGGGTGTTCCATTTTTAAGAAGGAATGATTTTCAACACTCTATACTCGGCAAAATAAGCGTGCGATATAAATTATGATTTATTTATTCAAAAAAAAAAAAACATTCATTTTTTATTTTTATTTTTAAAATTAATTTTATTTCAATTTAAAGCGCTATGTCCCCTTAGGAACACTTGCGCTGTCATACATGTATGCTTTTACATTTGTATATACATAAATATACAATAATTATAGACCGTGAATAGAAGTCATATGATATTAACAATGAGAAAGAGAAAAATATATAATATGAGAAAAAATAACTGTGTACAAAAGAAAGAAGTGTCTGGCAATATATACAATGAGCATAATATAAATGACCAGTTTCTTGAAAGATATTTGTTGCTATATAATTTAAAATATATCAAAAAAGGTTTGTATTTGGATCTGTTACCATTAAATTATTGTCGATTCTATAGTCTTGAAAAACAGGACAATCCAGTAAAAGATGTAATGAGGTTTGTTCTTCATGTCCACAAAAACAATTCGAGTCTTCGACTGCTTTAATTCTTTTTAAAAAGCTTCTGAAATTCCCATGAGTTCTCATTCCCATTGTAAAAACTATTTTTAATATTTGAAATGGTCAAAATTATATGTTTTCATATTTTCTGAAAAGTATTACTCGTTCACGCAAATTATTGAAATTACCAAAGAAAAAAATACTGAGCGATTAAATTAAGAACACAATCAGTCGAATAATAACCCGGGAAGTCAGCGTTCTTCGTTTCAGAAACCTGAATTAAAATATCTCCTCTCTGAAAAGTTGCCTTTAACTTAAGCCGAAATAAAGATAAGGAAATGGAGTTGTCAGTAAAAATCCACCTCTTCTCAAAATAATATTTCAACAATACCCAGAGGACCACTTTCTACCGTTCACCGCATATATTATAAGGAAAAATGGCTTAAAATTGCATGAAAAGGCCAAAAGGTTCATATTCTCACGCTGCTCTATATCCAGGAACGCAAGACTTGTAGCAGGGCCCTTTATGAAAAGTGTCTGGCATATGAAAAAATTGAAGAGTGTAGTTACCCTGAACAAGTTATAGGCCTACCTTAAAAATAGCATTCAATCCCGTGCAACTTACTATGCTAATTCTCAAATAAATGCCTTTCATAATTGGGTTAAGCAACGTAAGAAAAGTTCATCAAAGTGCTTAAGGATAATTTTATGTTTCTGCCACAATGTGAAGTTTTCAATAAAGAATCTGGGCTTAAATTTCAAGTTGAATTTTCGAATAGAATAAGGACTGGTCTTAAAACCATTATTCGACTATTAGCTCCCGTTTTTGTATCCAAGTTACCTAGCATCCGTGTGATTGCACCAGTATAAAACAGTAGTCATACCGCACGCTCAACAAGTCAATACCTGGACGAAAAGAAGGATGAAACCGGCATTCCGTAAATCTTTTTTAAGCATACCCTCGACAAATCCCTAGACTTAGCACCCATGGATTTTTTTTTGTTTGCTTTTATCTTTCTGAAATAGTTCTTAGATATATAAAAAAACTGGTGACGTTGAATGATCTATGGATGCCATTAGGGGCTGTATGGATGGTCTTAATCAAAGACAAAGACACTTTTCGATGCAGGGATATGTTGTAAAAAATAGAAACTCTTAGAAAACAATAAAAGTTTTCAAACATTTCTAAATGTATTTTTATAATGCACTGAAAAATTTTTTTAAAGACTATCTGTATATACTGATCTGGTAACTGTTTCACTATGTTTCGAATCCTTATATAGAATAATAAATCTAGCACTTATATCTAGCAAATTAGACCATTGGCATTTAACGAACGCGAAAGAATGGCAGCGAGTTCTAAACCTTAGAGAGAAAATAGAGGTAACCCGGGCTCCTGGAGCATAAATCGCCAACTACACAAGCTGTACAGCTACAGTCTAGAAGAAAAATATAAAAAGAAAAAATCCTTATTAAAATGTACCTTAAGCTAATTAATATTAGAGGAACCGAGTTTCCTGGTACTTCCTCTTAACTTAGACTGGTTGAACCGGTCGGGGAAAACAGAAGGTTCCATGTTGAAAGGGAAAAAAAACTCAGTATTTGCCTTTCACTTTAACTCCCGAATCGATTTGGCGTATATATAGTACAACCCTTATTTTATATTTAAAATCTTTTCAAAATCTAATTATTTAATTACTCTTCAACGCAACAATATAGAGCATTCACTTGTCACACAGGACAGAGAAAAAAATTGAGAATAAATAAGCCTAAAAATGAATGGACGTTAAAAAAATGGGCTATTTTTAAGCCCCTTCGCAAAACTATTGTCCATGATTATCATAGCATGCCCCATGTGTGATGACACATACTCAAGTACGCCATTATCATCATGGTAGTTAGTAGGCGAATGTTTTCGGTGTAAGTACACAACATGTCAACACATTTAGAAAGAATTTAGGCTTTTGCACTTGAAAGTGTGTCGGATCCCCGTTTGGTTACTTGCACTCACTGGTGGGGCTGAACTTTTACAAGAATCGGGGGCCATTGTAGCAATTTTTTAGAAAAACAAATGCCCAATGCGGGATTCGATCCCGGGTCATGCCTGTCGAAATTCGACGGTGTATATCACAACCTCCCCTATACCACATGTAGTATTGATAAGTGAAGAAGAGAGAGAAATATTTTCTTTATTTGAAAATATAGTTAAATTTATTGGTTTCTTATATTTCAGTTCTATCATGAATTGATCCCGAACCTTAAGTCATTTCAACATCTTTCACACATATCTATTCCACAGGGATTTTTCAGAAATTGCTTTAAAAAACATGTGCGACAGCCAAATTTTAAAATCGATTTCCGATAATTGCTATGACAGATTAGTTTTTCTAACGGACATTTTAATTTATGGGAAATTTCTTAGATCCACGCTAATCTCTTTTCATGGAGGCTATTGCAATATGATTCTCAGAGTTAGATGAATTAAGCAAACAATAGAGAAACATTTGTTCAAACATGTACCTATCCCATCATGTGTCTATCCCGTTATTTTCATGTTATTAAAATATTTCAGAAGCCACCCGTTACACTCCTAGAAGCCGAGTCAATTAAGAAGACGACCAATAGCCATCTAACTCTTAGAGCGACCAGTTTTATGAAATAAGAACTTACGATTTAATCCAACCTCCGATAAGAGACTACCTCCAGGTTGAACCATTGAAATCCAGGTTTTATATGGAATCTCGAGGTAGATTCTAGCGTAATTATAAATATTTATTTATAGGTTAATTTGATAAGTTGTAATGACAATGTTAAGACACTAATCTCCAAATTGACCTTGGAAGAGACAAGGGTAAAAAAAAGATAAAATGAGATAGAGAGAGTTCATCATTGTCTCTCTTATAAAAGAGAGACAATACTATATATCGGTGAACATGAGAAAATGTACTGGCCAAGATAGACATCACCGAATTGACCCTGGAAGAAACAAGAAACTTAGTTAGAGACAAAAACAAGAAAGAAAGAGTTGATCAATGAGATCCTGAATCTTCAGCTATAAAAGAGGGACAATACTATATCTGAGTGAATCTGAGAAAATATACTAACCCAAGATAGACATCCCCGGACTGATCTTGGAAGATACAAGAAACTCAGAGACAAAACACACACACAAGATAGAGAGATTTCATTAATGTTATCCCAAATATCCTGTTATAAAAGAGACACAATACTATATATCGGTGGATCTAAGAAAATGTACTGAACAAGATAGACACATCACCGAATTGACCCTAGAAGAAACAAGAAACTTAGTTAGAGAAAAACGATATGGAGAGATTTCATGAGTAGAATCACGAACTTCCAATATTAAAATAACGGGAAATAGACTAAATATAGATTGATATTAGTTCCAGCGTTAGGAGTCAAGTACACTTGCTACTTCAGATGCCCTTTCTACTGCAGTCTTAGTTTGACAATAAATAATATTTGTTCAATATGAGTGGTTTCGTGGCCCAAAGCGAAATTTCGTTAACGGAAAAAATAGACTAAATATAGATAAATCTAATTATGATAATATATTAATGACTATCTATGAACACATATATACGACTAATATATATAATATAAATACTGTTATTAGTGTTAATATATGTGAAAAATACTCGTTGGGTGAACATTCAATCGTATTTAACCCTATTGAAATCGCGTTACACATTTGCTTATATAAATTAATATAACAAAGCCAACCTTTTTCAAGGTATTACAACATATTAATGTCAACAAATAACTGAGTAAGTAACTAAGTTTGTTGTTGACATAAATATGTTGCAAGACCTTGAAAAAGGTTGGCGTTAAGCAAACTGAAATATTGGTAAATAAATTATATTTTGCTTCAATATATGCCTTTTTAATTAAATATCTATTTATGGATTGCTCTATTTAAAAAAATATATATATTAAAATATATGGCCAATATATATATGTTATATTGAAATATTTTATTTAAAAATGTTATATGTTATTTTATTTAAAAGTTATAATTTCATAGATATAAATACTCTGTTTTAATCGACCGCCAGAGGTCACGCCTTCTCTATAAATAATCATTGTTGTTGTTCTTCCCCGGCTGGCCGACCCAAAACTTTGTAATTATGTAAATAATATTTTTGCTTTATTTATTCTTACGCCTTAAGCCAGGCAGTACTTACCAAAATTATGATTTTATATATTACTTTAGCTCAAATAAAACAATCTCTGATCAAAACCATTATTATTTTTATTTCAAGATTATTCAACCACGACTGCACCACCATTACAATAATCCTCAACATGATCAAAATATCATGCAGAAACTCACTCAACTTTTTTTATATAAATATAATATCTATATATATATATATATGGAAGCAATCGTCGCCTCTCCCGTCAAAATAAACGTCAGAATCTGACGCCATCTATTGACCGTCGCCGCAACTAGCGGCATCGGGTCGGTGACAAAGCCACAATGACAAAGCCCGATGCCGCTAGTTGCGGCGACGGTCAATAGATGGCGTCAGATTCTGACGTTTATTTTGACGGGAGAGGCGACCATTGCTTCCATGGATTAATTTCCTCCCGGCAAATTTTCCATCTATATATATATATATATATATAATAATAAATAGTTATTTAATTTTATAGTCCAGTTTTGTATTAAGATTATCTTCACTATTATGATCATTTAAATTCAAATTATAAAATTTGTAAAATGTTATTAATTTGTAGATAGAGAGAGAAAAAAAAAAAAAAAAAAAAAAAATCCTTTACTTCTACTACATCCTCAATATATGTAATGAGAGAGAGAATTCCAGTAGCTTTTGTAGAGATCCTGTCGACTACTGAAATATATAAGTTAAAGTTTGGTTGTGTTGTCGACTTGTAGTATCCTGTCGACTACTGAAATAATTGTTGAAGTCCTGGTAGCTCTTGTTGTACTGTGTTGACCGAGAGGAACAGTCAGGATGTAGAGTTTTCCAGTACCTCTCTGCACCTTGGAAAACCTTTAAAAGTTCTCACAAAATACAGGCAGTCGTGGTCGAGGCAGAGTGGAAAGCTGGGGATATCCACACAAAAAACGAAGACACAGTTGCACTAAGAAAGTTCCGTTAACAGATAAAAGCTGATCTAGAAGCGCAAGATGGAGATAGACGAGTTCTTCCTAACTACATGTTGGATGAGGTCGACATAACATACGACCGACGCGGCTTGCACTAAGGGTGAACTAAACTGAACTGACTGAACTCAACTGTCAAGTCACTGTAAAGGGATTGTATTTATAGGTTAAAGACGGCGGGGACCTTATGTGACAGGGGCGTTTCCTGAGAAAAAGGGGGCCTTGCATGTCCAGGTGTGACCAAGAGGGGTCTCTGCATTCCACCACATGTGAACCGTGTGGGTGGCCTTGTTTGTGGGAATTGTAAATCGACCTGATTTATGACTTCCATCTTTAGACTTTGTTGTTTTGGCAATACTATGCTCGATCTCTGCTTTAGCTCAACTCTTAAATCTATTACAGATTTTATTTATTTATCCACTTTGTACAAATTACATTACATAGGGTGATGCAATGACACAGATTAATCATGCGCATAATTATTTATAGATGTGTTTCTATATACAACATGACAATCTTATTATAAGTTATATACACAGTATGGGGTTGTTGGTTCAAATTACCATAGATGGGCCCCGGGAGAGAAAGGGTTTATCCGGGTTTAGGCGGGTAAAGCCTCTCTAACACAGGTAAGTAATTAAAATTTCTTTTAATTAATTTAAACTGTGAGGGTTAAAAAGGGCTATAACAAGATGATATTTGTTGGATATATAAAAGTGAAATAAAAATGACATTTTGTTTGATTAACAAAAAAGATGATTAAAATAAAATGATGACATAAAAATTCATATTCTAAGAGAATATTGGTGGGCGTTGGACAGGGTTAGTAGTTAAAGAATAAGCAATTGTGAGATTTACACATGCAATCAAATACTTAGGTCCAGGTGCAAAGCGAGGATATGGACTTGAGCGTCTTCCTAGGCAATGTTTCACCTGTGATCCTGTATAGGGTAACAGTGCTTTGTCACAATTGTAGTGTTATTGGGTTTGAAAAGTTGTTGAAGAATATGTAATTGTTAGAAGTGCCCATGTAAACCAAATACTCAGATCCAGGTGCAAAACGAGGATATAGACTTGAGCTGTCTTCCTTGGCAATGTTTCACTTGCGATCCTATATAAGGGTTACAGTGTTTTGTCACAATTTTAGGATTATTGGGTTAAAAGTTGCTGAAGAAAAGTTGTTTATTTATATGATTGGGAAAGGAGTGAAATAGAGCCATGCGATAAGTAGAATTGTAGCGACAGTAGGTGATCTGACTTGACTCGAAATCAAAGGTTGAATGTGGTCCGCTAGAGCTGAAAAAAAAGTTGAAAGTTGAAAAAAGTGAACGCTTTGTGAATGCGTTGGTGATTTGCTCTGCGGATGAAATGAAATAAACTCTTGAAGCTTGTTCAGACCAGAAGTTTGGATTTGTAAGTCTGGGGAACTGTGTTCAAGGAGTTTGTTGAATTACGAAATAAAAAAAATAAATTGTCAAGCAGTGCTGTCGTTTTTCTACGTTGATGTGACGCAATGACTGCAAAGATAGTGATGAAAAATATAGGGAATTGGTTAAAGAATATGATTGTTGAAAACGATTGTTGTAGATGCCCGATAGTGGATGATAAACATTGTCAGATAATAAAGGTATTTAAGCAAATATAAAAAAATATAGTGAATAAAAATATAGAAATATGATTGCGGGTACAAAGAGTGTAAGTGGACAAAATTAAACCTGTAATATATAAAATATATAATAAATAATAAAAATAATTTTTGAAACAATTAGATGTTTTACAATACTAAAATAATATCATGAAAAATAAAAGTAAATTTGATTAAAGGTTTTTTTTTTTAATGTTGGATTAAAAATTTGTTTATATATAATTGAAAGGTAAAAATAAGAATAATTATTCAAGATTTTATACAAATAACAATATAATTAAATATTATTATAATGATTAGATAAATGTTAAGTAGTGGGAAATTGAACAATATTGTCTCTTTTGAAGAAAAGTTACAATTGTTGTGTGTAGATCATATCCCATTGGTAAACATTGGTGTTTTTATGACTCTCTGAAACTGGGAATATGTTAAATGATCCCTTCGTTTGTCCACAAGGCTGGTATGTAGAGAATGATTTCTCTTTCGCGTTATAAAGTCTATAACCAAATTGTTTTAATTGGTGTTATCAATTTAACATGTAAAATGTTTAATGTATGTTGTGTTGTGATATCTCGTTGGTGAGATTTGTGAGATTCTCGAGGAAATCTAAATGGTTGGTTTGAAACATTTGTTTAAAATGGCGATCATGAAGCTAGCGGTCAAGATGACTCTTGAGGGGATGGAGGTGTAACTGAAATAGATTCGGGGGATCCTATTACTGGCGGTCACTGTCTGTTTTTCCACGGGATCGTCGTGGGTGGTCAATCATGGGGAATGTTTGAGATTTACTTGAAACTGACTTTCTCTCTCTCTCTCTCTTTTGTCGAGGTTTTGGCAATTTTCTGTTATAAATGAAAAATATAGTTTTCTCGATGTTTGTAAGTGGTTGTGTTTTCGAATTTAGTTTAGACTTAGAAAAAAATGTTATTAGGTGATGTCAGGTTTAGATGTGTGGTGAAAGTGCGACTTTCGACGTGGACACGCTTTGGGGTGAATTGTGGTGTCACAGGCGTGAAGGGCGTCTTTGGCCTGAAAAGTGAAAAAGTTTTGTGTGGTGGCACTGTGACACGAAGTGAGAAATGTGAATAAAAAGGTGTCACGTGAAGTCTTAGTTTGGTACAAATCTAACTGTTTCACCATGAATAACAAATTTAATAAAGTCATGGGTGGTTGTTGTATGGAACACATCGAGAGAATATTTGACTGTTAGTGGATGTGGCACGCTTAATGTGAAATTATTTTATTGTGGCGACGATATAGAGCTAAGTGGAGCTCGAAATTGGATTTGTGTGTTGAGTCGCGCACTAATAATTGTTGCCAATTTGAGATAGTGATGCGAGGGTGTTGTAAGGTTTTTTGAAAGAAATGTGTTGATGACCAATCATGCATGTAAAAGGAAAAGACGAGGGAGTGTATTTATCCTCGAATATTAACGATTGTAATCGTTTTGGAAGGTTGTGATTAATTTATATTTAAAATTTGAATATACTTTTTAAATCGTTGATTATGTTAGTTAAAATGATTCTTATAAAAGGGCAATGTCGTGAGAGTTACACATAATTTGAATTGGACGCTTACTTAAAATGGTGAACATTACCAAATTTTAAGAATTGATAAAGATATTGGTCTTTTGGTATAAAGATAACTAATAAGTAAAACAAAAATGAGTTGAGAATTATGATGAATGAGATTTTTTAAAAATAATTATAATATTTTTTTTTAAAAGTAAAATTGAGAGTAATAACTTGAAATTTTAATCTGAATAAAAATTAAAGTAAATTTGATACATGAGATTGTGAAGGTTTTAAAAATTGACTAAAAATGATATAAAAAAGCTAAAGTTTGAATTAAGAATGTAAAAATAATTAAAAATTGAATTAAAAATGGTATAAAAAAGGTAAAAATTGGATTTAAAATGCTTAAAGTGAAAATATAAAAACAAAATTTATGGGGAATCAAGTTGTGAACTTGAGGATAAAGTTAAGGTAGATTTTTTTAAAAACTTACAGTTGTGTGAAAGTTCAGTCAGGAAACTTAGTCTTGGCTTGTATTCCTGCTGACGTTGAAGACGCTCCATGTAGAGCTTGTAGACGCTTATAGCTTCTGTGAAGTTGATTGTGGCTTGTTGCCTTGAGCATTGTCTCGACGATGTCAAGTCGAAGGTGTGGAACTTGTCACAGGGTTTGGGCCACATCGCTGCTCGGTTTCTATGACTTGCGGGAATATCGGGGCTGTCGTTGGCGCGGTCAGCTTGCTCCCGACGTTGGCGATCGGTTAGCGGGTATGCGGAAGTCCGTTGGGGCGGCGTTTCTTCCGTAAATATCGTCTCTTGTTGGGGGGAGAGATTGCTTTGTCGTTTCGTTGGTATGGCAGGCTTGTTCCTCCATCTTTGCTCGTTCTCGCTTCCTATCTGAACATTCTTTTTACCTCTTCGTTGTGTCATCCTTCGTTTTGGTCATCCTGTCGACTCATTTAATGAGAGAGAGAATTCCAGTAGCTTTTGTAGAGATCCTGTCGACTACTGAAATATATAAGTTAAAGTTTGGTTGTGTTGTCGACTTGTAGTATCCTGTCGACTACTGAAATAATTGTTGAAGTCCTGGTAGCTCTTGTTGTACTGTGTTGACCGAGAGGAACAGTCAGGATGTAGAGTTTTCCAGTACCTCTCTGCACCTTGGAAGACCTTTAAAAGTTCTCACAAAATACAGGCAGTCGTGGTCGAGGCAGAGTGGAAAGCTGGGGATATCCACACAAAAAACGAAGGCACAGTTGCACTAAGAAAGTTCCGTTAACAGATAAAAGCTGAGCTAGAAGCGCAAGATGGAGATAGACGAGTTCTTCCTAACTACATGTTGGATGAGGTCGACATAACATACGACCGACGCGGCTTGCACTAAGGGTGAACTAAACTGAACTGACTGAACTCAACTGTCAAGTCACTGTAAAGGGATTGTATTTATAGGTTAAAGACGGCGGGGACCTTATGTGACAGGGGCGTTTCCTGAGAAAAAGGGGGCCTTGCATGTCCAGGTGTGACCAAGAGGGGTCTCTGCATTCCACCACATGTGAACCGTGTGGGTGGCCTCGTTTGTGGGAATTGTAAATCGACCTGATTTATGACTTCCATCTTTAGACTTTGTTGTTTTGGCAATACTATGCTCGATCTCTGCTTTAGCTCAACTCTTAAATCTATTACAGATTTTATTTATTTATCCACTTTGTACAAATTACATTACATAGGGTGATGCAATGACACAGATTAATCATGCGCATAATTATTTATAGATGTGTTTCTATATACAACATGACAATCTTATTATAAGTTATATACACAGTATGGGGGTGTTGGTTCAAATTACCATATATAAATAGGGAGAGTATATTAAAATATAGAGGTAGTTATATATTAAAGTTTAATTGGATGAGGAAAGCGAAGACTAAAACGCGGCTGATTCCACACTCGCCTTTTCAGCGATACGCTAACCTATGCACGGTGGATACTATGGCCACTGAACATGCGTCGGACCTGGAGGCTATTGTTGGGTTCCACGCTACCTGTAGTATAGGAGCTCTATCTATGCTTACTTTCTGTGGTGAATCTGTATAAGACCGGTTGTCTTAATAAAGCTGTATGTGTGTGTATTTCTGTCAACAACAAATTCAGCGCTACTTGTTGTTGACATAAATCTGTTGTAATACCTTGAAACAGCCAACTGAAATATTGGTAAATAAGTCATATTTTCTACAATATATGCCTTTTTGATTGAAGATCTATTTATGGATTGCTCTATTTTCGAATATAAATATATATAAATCAATATATATGGCCTATATATAATGGACTATATTAAAATATTAAGATGTTTATACAGTGGAACTTGGAAAAGTCGAAGCTCAAGGAACCAAACAAAAAATTATATTTATCCAAAAATTCGAATTAAAAATGGAAATTCTATTTATAGGAAATTCTAAGGATCAAGATAAATATTCGAATTAACGACGTTTTCGAATTGACACGTTTGAATTATCCAAGTTCTACTGTAATAAAGTTAAAAGAATTCTCTATTTTTGTTATTCGAAATGAAGATTTGAAATCATTTGATAAATTGTCATGTTCAATATAAACCTCACGTTCATTTAACAATCAATCTTGAGTAGATACCTTCCATGAAAAAAAGCGCCCACCTTATAAAAACAACTCACATTATTGTAAAAATGATAATATTGAAATAGACTAAAATTTAGTATAGTCGCATTCTCTAAAATCTAAAAGGCTTTCTAATAAAATGCTTGTAAATCAATCATCAATTTTAATCAAGGTTAAAAAAAAACATGAACCTACCCTGAAATATATTCGACAAAAAAAAAACCCATAATCAATCATTGTTTATTTTTGATTTTCTTGTATAGTAATCCTTTCCTGAGATTAAAATTCCTGGTTGGACGGTTCACTTTAGTAACACCCATTAATTTCGGTGGTGTTTGCCGTGAGATGATTGGCTACTCACGACACCCAATGGGGTGGCCGCCGTCTGCCCCATTAGACCACTGATGGCATTCCGGCCGCGAAATGGCTAAAGTTTAAAGGAAGAAATTTCTAGAAACTATTAAACTAAAAAAGAATTCCTCACTAATTTTTGGTTAGTTTTTGTGTCTATTGAGTTAGAGATTACATATAAGTCATATATATATATATTAAAAATAAAAATGGCATATCCTGACCATGTAAACATGAGCATCTCTAGATGGCAGATTTTTAAATTTTATTATTTTTTCATATATATACAACATTTCATATATATGTATATACATTTTTTTCAAAACCTAATTCTATTGACGTTATGTGGCGCTGAGTTTGTTGTTGACACGCTTTAAAATTTTATAATACTTTGATAAAGGTTGGCGTTCAGCCAACTGAAATATTGGTGAAATAAATGATATTTTAATCCAATATATGCCTTTTTATTTAAAGATTTATTTATGGATTGCTCTATTTACAAATATATATATTTTAAAAAAGGCATATCCTGACCAGGCTCACATGAGTTATTTTCAGATTGCTTTGTTTTTAATATTAACACCTGACCTTTTATTAATATTTTTATTTTTAATATAATTATATGTTATATTGTCAAAGGTTAAGAGAATTATTTTATTAAACTAAAAATTGATAGCTCAACATTTGTTCTTTAATGTATACGTTATACCAATATTTATATATTGATTTGCATAAACCCTATCGTATTTTTTTTTAAATATGCAAAGCAATGGACATTGATAATTTGAATCTATATAAAACATTTGGTATATGTTATATGCAAATATTTATATGATAGGATTGGTATAAAACTATTGAAAAAACTGATTTATGGATTTTAAAATTCGATAAAATCATTTCGAACCTTGACTTTCATGTACATAAACTATTCTATTCATATGAAGAAATATGAAAGTATTTCTCGCATTGTTATTATTACATTTTATATATAGATTATTTTACGCAAAATAAATTTACTGGCAATGCGTTTCTTTTATATATCATCAAATATTATCTCTACAGACCTTACTGCAATGATATGAGTTATTGAATGAGAGGGCTTGGCTCATCAGTAGTGAACCCTCTCAGCGGTTTCGCCAAATTAATCTCTAGACCGCTCTACTATTGTATTGGATTGGTTTGGAATATACCCTGTATTTTCTATGGAAGGCAGCTTAGGGGTGTTTAGTGAACTATGGACATAAGCTTATAGGTCTGTAGAGGTACATACGTATAATTTCAAGGTATTGCATCGAGCAAAGCTCTTCCGCAAAATATGTTTCATAACAAATATACACTGCGTGACATTGAAAATGGAACACCAAGAAATAGTGGCCAGAAAGTGATGAAACTCGGCAGACAGAGAGAGAGAGAGGGACGAACAATAAGTGATCTTTATTTCAAAATGATAGTCATAATACAGAGCGAGAACGGCGTCGGCTTAGTAGCAAGTAGGACCACCGCGGACGGCGATGCACGCAGCAGCACGTCTAGGTAGAGAGTCAATCAGAGTACGGATGGCGTCCTGAGGGATGGCTCTCCATTCCCTCTCAACCATTTGCCACAGTTCGTCTTCTGAACGCAGCTGTGGCAAGGCATGCAAACGACGTCCAATGATGTCCCAGACGTGCTCGATTGGTGAGAGATCAGGAGAGTACGGTGGCCAGGGAATCATCTGTACATCTTGCAGAGCTTGTTGGCTAATGCGAGCAGTGTGCGGTCGGGCGTTATCCTGCTGATAAAGGGCATTGGGTACCCCCTAAAGGTAGGAGAGTGTCACCGGTCGCAGCACATCATCAACGTATCGTTGGGCCGTCATAGTGCCCTGAATACGAAGTAAAGGTGACCTGGAATCATACGCGATTGCGCCCCAAACCATGATTCCACGTTGTCGCACGGTAGGGCGTTCCACAATTGCTGCCGGATTGGACCTTTCTCCACGTCGACGGCACACGCGTACACGGCAACTATCACTGGACAAGCAGAAACGCGACTCATCTGAGAACACGACCCTGTGCCATTCCGTCATCCACGTCGATCTATCCCGGCACCATTCCAAACGTTGGCGCCTATTCGGTGGGGTCAATGGCAGTCTTCTTAGCGGACGGCATGAGTGCAAGCCATTAGCAACCAATCGACGGGAAATGGTTCTGGTCGAGATGGAATGATCTAGGGTGTCTTGCACATGTTGCAGGATGGCGGTACAAGTGGCTTGTGGGGCCGCCACTGCTTGTCGAAGGATACGCCGATCCACACGTGCTGACGTCACTCTGGTTGCACCGACATTCCTATAAATTGCCACATTTCCTTGTTCCAACCATCTTCTCCACAGTCGGTGCACCGTGGACGCACCAAGGTGTGTATCAGCTGCGATTTGACGTATGGACCAACCTGCCCTTTTCAGTCCGATCACCATGCCCCTCGTAAAAGCGTCTGTCTGCTTTAACTGCCTCCGTTTACGATGACCTGGCATTCTCTGTTATTACACGTGTCTTTTGACACAAGAACGAAATTTCTACAATATATATATATATATATTGCGTATGATATTGTTTTTTTACAGCACAATACAACAATGTTGGCAAGCCTCTCTAGAGTGGAATGTCGAGGTGACGAATCCACTCCAGGGCCTCCTCTGTGCACCGGTGGATATCCCCAAGTGTTCCCTGGAAGAATCTTCGAGGACAGTCCCTTAGGATATGGTGCATTGTTTGTATTTGTCCACAGTCGCAGTTCTGGTCTGGACTCATGTTCCACTTATTTAGTAGGTAGTTGCATCTACCAGTAGAGGTCCTGATTCTATTGAGGGTTGACCAGGTCCTCCTAGGTAGGTTGTAGCCGGGAGGTTTGGTGTTAGGGTCCTCCACCAGGTCTTTGTTGGCGATGGCAAGATTGCTCCATCGGTTTCTCCACTCTTCTTTAAGATCTACATTTTCATCGGCCACCCATGCAGGATTCCTTGATATTAGTCGAGTTGGGGGAGGAATTTCGAGAACAGTGTTGATTGGAAGCTTAGTGTTAGCTTTAATTTTACTGAGAAGGTTGGAGGTAGATTTCTTTCTTCTGAGGTCAGGAGGTGCTATGTTAGAGAGATATGGGAGCCAGTCTATAGGGGTAGGTCTCATGTTTCCCGTTATTAATCTCATAGTTTGGTTAAGTTGAGCATCTATGCTGTCTGTATGGGAGCTTCTTTCCCACACAGGGGCACAATGAATTTCCTTGAAGAAATAACGACACGAATACTGTCCTTTCTGCAAGTTCTTTCCCTTATATCTTACTCCATGTGCGCACGAGAGCTGCGCATTTTACATTATTTGCATAACTCGGTTAGGCGCTCTACCCTGAAATTTGCATAATTTTCTGGCCACTATTTCTTGGTGTTCCATTTTCAATGTCACGCAGTGTATATTAGTAAATTAAATTTATAAATTTAATTGCCATCTATCGTTAATATTTTACACAAAATAAATTTATGAGCCAAGCCCTCTCATTCAATAACATATCATTGCATTAAAGTCTGTAGAGATAATATTTGATGATATTTAAAAGAAACGCATTGCCAGTAAATTTATTTTGTGTAAAATATTAACGATAGATGGCAATTAAATTTATAAATATATAGATTATAATAATCATGTTGAGTGTTTAGCGACTTCCTTTACTGTAAGTGCACCACATGAAGTGCACCACATGTGTGTGTCTTACAGTAAGAGAAGTTGCTAAATAGCCACCATGAATATCATAACCTGTACAACGTATAATTGAGGGATAAGATTCAAAAGTTTTTGTACATACCTATTGGCTTTCTTTTGATTGTACTTGGTTAAAGTATTTGATGCTTATACACTTTAGAAATCTAAGATGATTCCTTTTATCAGTTCTGATATTGTTTTTGAAAGTTTATTTGCATTTTTAATACTTTTCGTTTCATTTTACATAATTTTAATGGAGTAGGTTTATATCATTCTTTTCATACTGAGCTTGTTTTCCCAGATATAATTCAGATGAATAGATTATTCTACAAAAGAATTCGCCTCTGTTGATGATACCATTCTTCATCTTTGATTTCAAATTCTTCTGACATTGATTTTTATTGGCAAAGGAAAAGTCGAATGATTCAAGAAAGTAAAATATTAAACGTGTTACTCCATATTGTTGAGTTTTCATACTTGTGAAAATTTTGAAATTCCTCCAAAAATATGATATCATTATAATATAAAATATTAATATCCAGAGATATGCATTAAATTGATATTTTTTAAAAAATGTGATTGATCTCTTGGAAACAACAATAGAAATCTCTATTATTAAAATTTTCTTCTTATTTTTCAATTTGATATGCCTATCATATGTGGTCCAGGTCATGAATTTATGGTCGATAGTTAGCAACTACAAGTGCACAACATGTCTACACAATGGTTAGCCAAATATCACGGAACAAGTTGAATAAACGTTTAGTTTATTTTTGTTTCATTAGATGGCTCTCTCATCTAGAAATGCTCATGTGAGCCTGGTCAAGATATGCCTTTTTTGTTTCAAACGTCTACACATTTAGAAAACAGATGACTTTTGCACTTTTTTTTTAAATATAACTTTTGTGGAATCACACGAAAATGACTTGATATCCAATAAACGACCTTTAAATATTTTTGGCGAAATCACATAGGGATATCTATTTAGTAGATTTATCATTAATAGTAGTGGTTTTATCATTCTTTCTCTAAATATCAATCCAAGTAACCTATCATGATATAGTACAGTCATAAATTTGATACAAATGTGTTTCTTAATCAGTTATTTAAATAAAATACATTAGCATAAGTCATCTTTATATTTATATGTGCAAACTCTTCATAGCTCTAAGGTTTATCTTTTCAAACCACAATTCACTACTAATGAAATACAAGGTTGTCACAAAAGTTCGTAAACACTTGCAAAAAATTCAAATACCAATATTATTCGCCGTTATGTATAATATCTTTGTATTATGTATAAATTAATTGTATTATGTATTTTTATGTATTCTCCGTAATATAATATTATTCGCCAAGTAATAAGAAAAACAACGTTTTAAGAAAAACACGAAATTTTGAAACAACCTTATAATAAACAAATATTGAGAGGGTCCCTTGCTCTATCATTACAATGTTGAACCCTCCATAATTTTATAATTACACTTAGGGAAGTATAAAGTTGCTCTATAACATTCACAATATACAAATTTATAAAACAAAGTTGCATATAATAACCCACATTTGAAGTATCAGGAAACTGATCAGAGAAAGGCAAAGGTAAAATTTCCCTATAGTAAAGATAAATTAGGAGAAGTAAAAATCAAAAAGTCTTAACCCCAAGCCCAATCTTAGCCAATCAGAGCGAAGCAAATAAATTTCTTCACCCAATAAAATTGAATTATGTACTTAATAAATAGAAGTGTTAGGGGATTTACGCGGCAACAAATTAAAGCCAATAAATTATGCATGGGGATGTTTTTCCTTCTGGGGGGTAATTAGCAATGTAATTATAGGTGGGGGGGCTTTATGTTGACATGGTTGTCTGAAGGGCCATCTGATTTGCATACCTGGGCATGGAGCAACGACCACATATCAAAAGACGAAACATTCCTTTTCTGTATACCCACAATTCCTAAAGTACACAGGTAGCTTAATATGGATTTATTTATTAACCAGTTTCCAACAAAACACGCTATATCCGATCTGGATAATTGTGCGTGAAACTATTTACAATAATTCATATTGTAGTAGAATAGGTAACAGAATTGTCAAAAAGAAAATAAACAATTAAGAAAAAGAGCATTAAATAAACATATACATTAAAGAAATAAGCAACAACATAAGCAGATAGAAGAAATCAAGGTAGTTATTTACAGTATGTTAAACAATGCTTAATATGGATGGATTTTGAATGGTTAATTCAGGTGATAAGAGATTTAAACAACAAAATAACAACAAAAAGCTTTATTAAGACCTTTTAGTCTTATACAGATTCTCCAGGCAAAATTGTAGGGGCCATACAGGAATAACAGCAATAATACCAGTAATAAGCAGTTATTATTATAATTTTTAAAGCTAATCACATATATTGGTAATATGAAATTTATATACAGGAAAACTTAATACAATCAAGTTAATAAATAGATTAATCTGGGTAAATTTGAGATGGAAATGAATTTCTTATACCTGGATTTACTACAGTCACTGCAAGTGAAAAGGGTAAAATTTAATCATATATTTAATATAAATAGTGGAATTCATATATAAAAAAGATTCCTAAATAAAATAATTGAGCTCATAAACAGATTGGTCTGGCTAAATACGAGGAAAAGAAATAAATATATATATACAAAATGCTGCGATATTATTATGTTATTGAAACAGCTTACACTATCCTAAAATGTCCTTATAGAAATCATTTGGTGGTTGGGAGTTGGTTTTATAAAGAATATAATTGATACATCAGCCGTTCTTGAATTACATTTTCCACGACATTTTGACACCTCATTGTCACCTTCCTCAAAGGAATATATATTAAAAACAAAAAGGCATATGGATAAGCGATAGAACTCATCCTGTTTAGATAATCAAATAAAATAAAGCACGAAGGAAGATTTTAATGAACGCGAGCGAGCTTTCGGGTCACATTCCCTTCTATTGGCTAAAAAGTTAAGAGATTCCAAAAATATACAAGCTTATTTATACTGTGGTAGGCGATATTTTAAAATATTTACATTTTTTTTCAGAATATTTACATTATTTTATTATAGACAAAGAAACAAAAATACAACTATGATTACAATTAAGATATGCAAAAAATATAGGAAAAAGACAATGAGGTAAATTTCTAAATCTGACACATTAGGGGAGACCGGGATATCCTGATCGCTCACGTGAACATTTTATATGGCAGAGCGACATCTAGTTGAGCAAAAATCAACTAAAGAGTATTGATTGATTGATTATATCTTTATAAATAGAGAAGAATTAGATGTGCGCGAGATAGAGTTTGTGGAAGAGTGGTAGAAACTGCGGATTTTCGATAGTCACGAACCGGAATCCCACATTGGACCTTTTTTTTTCTGAAGAAATATTTCTTCCTTGGCCTCATTATTATATCAAAAGTTCAAGGTCACTAGTGAGTTGAGTATATAAACGGCTCTCTAGCACACTTGTAAGTGCAAGCGTCAAACTGATTCCAACATATGTAGATATGTAGTGATCTTACAGTAAGAACAGTATGCAACTACCAACCATGATTATCATGGCTTGTTTCACGTGTTTATAGAATAATAATAATAATAATAAAAAGAGTATTGCAATTTATTAAATGAAAAAATTTACAATGCGAGCTTTGACACCTGAGTCCTGTTTGTCGAAAATCAACTATACAATCCTCTATACCATAGTAGATCTCCTTTAACAGTCTGAATTGTTTAATCTACTCCAGTGACTAACAATCTGTACGGTAACCCCCAACCCAAAGAATCCCCATTATTACAAAGCGTTATTCAATAAAGTTCACTATCTACCATTATTAAAGCAAAACTAAATTTGTTGACTATCTTAGAAAATAAAAACGCGAACAAAATTCCTATAAAATATTTTGAACGAATCTGAGCTATATGATGAATTAACAATATTTTATATAATAAAATACTAATTAATATCAATTCAAGTGATATAAACATGTGCCATATTTTTCAGGGTCTTAAGTCGTATTTGAGATCAGAACTTGTAGAATATTTATCCTTAATAGATGCCATCATTAATTTAAAGTCATCAACTGTCCCCAACTGTTTCTCACTGATCCAAGCTCTGAGATAGCAAAATGGTATAAGTCCATATGAACAATATTTGATTTTAAAAATCATTAATATTCAACTGTTTATTTATCAGAAAGATAAAATATACACTAGAGATAGAAATTTTGTCGATAAAATGAATCAATATATAAAGATGAAGGTTTCCTCTCTCTCCTATCAAAATATACGTTTAAACTAAGAGCCATCTATTGACCGTCTTCACAATCTAGCGGACTTAGGTCGGTGACAGAGACACAACACCAATTTAGGCGAACTGAGAAGCGCCCACCTGAAGATTACGATTTCGGGCTAATGGTACACTTCAGCCCAGGTATGCCTTTATATCATGAGATGTAAAAGCGAACAAATGAAATCTTCAAACTCTGTCAAAGAGGTTTCGCTATAAGAGTGGCTAGGCCAAATCTATGGCCAAAATATAGATGGAAAAATTATGCCGGGAGTAAGTTGATCTATAATAATTAATCAATTAAATTATATTTTTAAAAAGGCTTTTATTGATATACACAAAAAAGGAAAAAATATTGTATCTTCTGTCATTGAGCAATTAGATGTATCTGAGTGAAAACAAAAGCTTTGTCAAAATGTATTTTTTTATTATTATTGATTTAGTTATTTTTAGTCATGAATTTACAAAACTTGAATCAAAAGTTCACTGTGGATTAGGCCTTAAATAGACGGAGGATTGGTCAATTCCTAGCAAGAGGCGTAACATAAGATTTTAAAATAAATATAGAAATTTGTTCATTCCTGGCAATTTCGACCAGCTAGAAGTCTGAAAATTTGTAAACTTATATTGTTCATTGGACTGAGTGAGTGTTAAAAGTTTCATACTTCTATATGATCTGAAAGCATATTAAAATTGAATTACAAATTTCGAAAAGCAATTTGAAAATTTGTCCGTTCCTGGCCATTCTGCAAAACCTCGAAATCTGAAGTTTTGTCAACTTGCATTGTCATTTGGTTCTAATAGGTGTACAAAATTTGAGATTTCTACGTGCTCTAGAAGCATACTAAAAATCGATTACAAGATTTGTGGACAGACAGACATGGATGCAAGTTAAATAAAAGCTTTTAAAAATATAGGTCGCCTCTTCTGTTGGAATAGATAGGGCTTAGTTTTAGTACTAGTAAAATATTCAATGAGAGACACCGCTTCAAATTGCGGTTTTTCTCTATCTTCCATTCGAACAGCTCATTGAAGATTAGATCAAATCATATTACGTCATTTATAATTCTACAATGATTGTCCCTGAACAACTGTATCGTTCATTGGAGGTTAGATTAAATTAATTTAAATCATTTATAATTCTACAATAATTGTCCCTGAACAACTGTATCGTTCATTGGAGGTTAGATTAAATTAAGTTAAATCATTTATAATTCTACAATGTTTGTCCCTGAACAACTGTATCGTTCATTGGAGGTTAGATTAAATTAAGTTAAGTTATTTATAATTCTACAATGATTGTCCCTGAACAACTGTATTGTTCATTGGAGGTTAGATTAAATTAAGTTAAATTATTTATAATTCTATAATGATTGTCTCTGAACAACTGTATTGTTCATTGGAGGTTAGATTAAATTAAGTTAAATTATTTATAATTCTACAATGATTGTCCCTGAACAACTGTATTGTTCATTGGAGGTTAGATTAAATTAAGTTAAATTATTTATAATTCTACCATGATTGTCCCTGAACAACTGTATTGTTCATTGGAGGTTAGTTTAAATTAAGTTAAATTATTTATAATTCTACCGTGATTGTCCCTGAACAACTGTATCGTTCATTGGAGGTTAGATTAAATTAAGTTAAATTATTTATAATTCTACCGTGATTGTCCCTGAACAACTGTATCGTTCATTGGAGGTTAGATTAAATTAAGTTAAATTATTTATAATTCTACCGTGATTGTCCCTGAACAACTGTATCGTTCATTGGAGGTTAGATTAAATTAAGTTAAATTATTTATAATTCTACCGTGATTGTCCCTGAACAACTGTATCGTTCATTGGAGGTTAGATTAAATTAAGTTAAATTATTTATAATTCTACCGTGATTGTCCCTGAACAACTGTATTGTTCGTTTAAAGTTATATTAAATCAGGTTAAATCATTTGTAATTTTACAATGATTTTCTCTGAACAGCTGTATCGTTCATTAAAGGTTAGATTAAATCAGGCTAAGCCATTTATAATTTCATAATGAACGTTTCTGAACAGAAGGATCGTTTTGAGGACTATTCACTTTCTATTCTTATAAAGAATTGTTTTACCTATAAGATAAACAACAATCCTCAAATTTCATCTTCCGAGTAATTATCTTTTCATTGTTTTTGATTACAAATTCATAAAAAAATCAATACAGAATTGTAATTAATTTTGAAATAGGATATCTGAGGTTTTAGTTCGTAATTCAGATGTAATTATTTTTCTAAGAGGCTCACAAATAACCTAATTTTTCAAATTTTAACTTTAAAAATGGTCTAAAAATAAATGAAAAACGCAATGGAATATTAGTAATCAACAATTAATTATATCTTCTTTTGTTGTCAACAATAAAAGTTAACATTTTCATTTACTTGTATTTCAGTTCTACTGCTATTTATACCGGATTCTGTGATAATTCGATATTTGATGATAGCTACAATAATATAAATAAAATGTTTTTTTAGGGGGGGGGATATAATGAAACTTGGTATACATGTAAGGCCTATCACCGAAATATATTCATAGACAAAAATTAAGAAAGTGGAATGTATTTGAATTCGCCATTAGTCTGTTTTCTTCTTCTTCTTATTATTATTATTCTTTTTTTGAAGGAGACAGAGGTAAGTCATAAAATAAGTCATAAAAGAGGTAATTTTGTTCACATTGGGTTATTTAGTGTGTCTTCATTAAATGTCACTGTGTATCAATTGTCTTTCAGAGTTATTGTCTGATTCCCGATATACATTCTAAAAAGTACTACTTCTTTAAATGTTGCCTATGAGTGTGTAAATGATTATAAAATGAAGGAATTTAAATATAACTATATATTTGATGTCCAGCATACAAAAATTAATCATTCATTACCCACTACACATGAAGTAAATTTGAGCTATATTCCATTTTTATGTATTCCTTCTGGGTATAACACTTTACATATCCACTATGTGTATCAATCGTTATCACTACAGAGTATTTTAAAACACACACACACACATATATGCAGTAATCCCGATGTGGAATGTGCTGGGCAGTCGTGGTAGTGGGTGCGTGATGGGATTCCCGCACTGGGACAGCAAGAGACAGAGGCAGGTCTATATGGTACTCCAAGAGGTAGAGGTAGACCACGGACGAAGGCAGTCGAACCACGGGCGACACGGATGCCCAAAGCCTACATCGCGGATAGAAGGTGAGAGATCCCACTGACCGTATAACGGCGTCGCTCTGAAAACAACTAACTGAACAACTAACTTTGTCCCATTTCTGGGCTCTTTTATATTGGACGTCCGCATATGGCGGAGAGTCCTGATTGGTTCCTCTAAAATCACGCCACCTGTTAGGCGCCGGGTTGTTTATCACGTCTGGCCACCTGTTGACGGGGTGATTGAACTCATTATCATAAACACCTGTTCGTCTGGGTTATGGCGTCGTCTGGTCTACCTTTACCTCTTTGTTTTATTTGTCATTTCCATTGTTATACAAGGTAGATACATATTTTATATAGATATGGAGTTATAATAAATATTAGAAGAAGGTTGTGATCTATCTAACTCAAAATATACTACAGAATGTGTCCCCGGTGATGAAGGTTTGGTTGGGGGAATGACATGTAATGAATGATAACCTAACAAACCTATTATAAAAAAAAATAAAAGAAATAATTTGTATACAAATTAGTTAAAATTATTATAAAGTTATAAGTTAAACAGAGAAAGATGTTGTAATGGTGGTGTATCAATGAAATAAAATTTAAGGTTATAAAAATAAAAACGCACAAAATGAATGATAAAAGATTAAGAGAAAGTATATAAAACAAAATGGTAAATATGGTAAAATGAATCGTACAAGGAAAATAATATCTTATTGCATTAAAGATGAGAGGAAAAAAATGAAGTTAGTTTATTGACTGAACGTATAATGTGACGCTAAGGTTGAAAAAGGGAAAGAGGGGTATCTGAGCATGTTTCTGCAAAGTAGTATCCCAAGCATTCTGCAATGCAATGCGAACTTGTTTAAGTGAGGCATTGTTTTCATTAACAGAAGGCCTAAGATATTCCGTCTGCATCATTAACTCAGACAGCGAAAAGAGGTGGGAAGATTGATGGAGGTAAAAGGGGGAGGTAGAGGTAAGAGGGATCCCTGTTGTCCATAATGATTGTGCCCGGTTGAATTATGAGAAAAAAAAGTGAAAAGTTGAAAAAATGGTGAATTGATATGATGAGTCGGGCGATGAGAAAAAAAATAAAAATATCGCGCTGGATATCCTGAACTCACTATCGGGAATGGTATAGCGAGGAAGGATTGTTCCAGTCGGATTAATCAATAAAAAAAAACAAAAATGTTCGGCGAACTGGAATCCCTTGGAAGGTAGTTGGAGGTTTGAAGGATGCGGAAAAGGAAAGGTGGGAGTAAGAGATTTATTGTTGTCATTTTTGATTGTGTCCGGCTTGTGTGGTGAAAAGAAAAAGTTGAAAAATGAAAAGATGATGAGCCGGACGATGAGAGAAAAAAAAATCTAACTGGGTCTCCTGAGCTCACTATTTGGAATGATATAGCGAGGAAGGGTCTTCTAGTTAGTTTAATCAATAAAAAAAAGAAAATGGTTGACTAACAATAATCTCTTGATGGATGAAAAAAGTTGGGAGGAAAGGTTCATGGGATAGAGTTAGAGGTTGTAAGGGAAGCGTCAAAAATAACATTTAGAAAATCTATTAAGAAAAATAAAATGATAAATGTTTTATCTGTTTAAGAAATATTATAAATATTGTTAGGTGTAGGTTTTTTTAAAAGGGTGCCTAAAATAGTTGAAGTTGTAAAATTATAAGTCTAAACATGATGAAAAAAAAAGAAAATCAAAATATTAAAGGTAATAACATATAAAGGGTTGATTGGTATTTGAGGGCACCAATGTTGATGGCCAATAAACAAAATGATTTTATCGATTAATATTGAAATGTTTTATCTACATCTGTAAGTTAAAAAAACAAAGTCCAACACCACAAAACTAGTAAAACTGTAAGTCTATTTACAAATTAATGAGAGAAAAGCTAGCAAACCTATTAAATAGGAAATAATTTGGGGCACAAATTAGTTACTAGAATAAAATAAAGATAAAGGGGAGTAGTGGTGACACACTGTTATAATATTATAAAATTACAAAAAATATATAAGAGGAGTACATAGGAAGGATAAATTCAAAGTAAACACACACAATAGCGAAAGTAAAAATATTTGGGAAAGCTGGTATACTAGTTACAGTTTTATGTTACTTTTTTAAGGTGCCTTGAATATTTACAATATAGTTTCAGGGATGTAATACAGGAAGGAGGAGAAGTAGAGATAATAAAAGTAAAATAAAATATACAAGAAAATTGACTTAAGCAAAAGGTTTGCGATAGGTAGTGACGCAGTGAGGAATAAAGGAAGAAGGTCTGAATCGGTTTCTGCAAAGGACATCTCAGGAGTCCTGCCCTGCAATACGAGCTTAGAAGCGAAGTATTGTTTTCAGGGTTCAGCAATCTCAAGATGTTCTGTAAGTAGCATTAGATCAGATGGGCAAAGGGCGTGAAGATCGAAGGAGAGGTAGGTAATGGAAGAATATGGGAAAGACATTTTTTTCTGAGAGAGGTTAAAAAGAGATGGTGGCTCAAGAGTTGCGCTGCTGTCGGTGATTGAGCTCGACCAGATGAAAAATAAAATTAAACGAAAAATGAGTGGGCGCATCGTGCTGATGATGGCCTGGGTCGAGCGTTAGTGAAAAAAAAATCTCGCTGGTTACCCAAGCTTACCGTGTGGAGTTAACATGGGGAGGTTAGAATGAAGGCATAGAAGGCCAATGGAAAATGATCAAGAGACGAGAGAAGTATGGAAGGCAGAGTTGGAAGGATCAAGATATAAGAAGGGACAGTTGGTATAAGGCGTCACTGTTAAAACAAAATTTTTAAGTTAAATTAGCTTAGACGTAGGCCATGGAAATTTAAGACAAATGATGTCAAAGAGTATAAGGTTTCAGGTGATGTTTATTAGGTTGGCTAATGGTTTTAACTGTTTAGGGATGGAAGGAAAAGAAATATCTTAATGTAAAAGAAATATCCTAAAATATATGGATTGATTCGAAAATATAAAATGGCACATATCAAGGATCGTAAAAATATAAATGAATAAGATTTTAAAATACAGTAAGTATTTAGTTTAGTGTGTTCCCCACGTGATGCAATGCTTATAAACGCAAATTAGACGATGTTTGGAAAAATAAAAAGTGGTAAATAAATTGAAAGGCCATTATGATTTGTTTTTTTATTTTTCTTCTTAGTTATAATTTCAGAGACGTCTCACATGGTGAGAGAGAGAAAAAGGAAAACGAACTTATCAAAAGTAGTAAAATGTTACAAATAAACTTATAATGGATATCTGAAGGTTTAGGGTGCGCAGTGGTAAAAAGAGGGGAAGTCTGAGTTGAATTTTGTAATGGCGTTCGGCAATGCAATACGTGCATGTGTAAGTGAGGTATTGTTTTCATTGACCGACCTGCCAAGACTTTTCATAATCAACATTAGATCAGACAGGGGGGTAGGTAAGTTGAAAGTGGAGAAGTTGGAAAGGTGGAGTCAAGAGTTGCCTGTTGCCAATGATTGAGCTCGGATTAAAATTGAAAAAAATAATAATAAAATGGTAAAAATGATGGTTGTAATGATGATCCGAGCGTTGAGAAAAAAAAAACTCGAACTGGTCGCCTGAGCTCACTGTTGGGAAATGTACAGCGAGGAAGGTAGAGCCAGCTGGTTGATTCAAAATAAAAAAATAAAAGTTTGTTTAGCGAGCAGGAGACTCTTGACTGCGGGAAATATGGAAGGCAAGGAAGGTAAAGGGTACTGTTGCCAATGATGATTGAACAACCCGACATAGTTGAATGTAATGATTCAAAAGATTGCTGAGGGTTGAATATTCTAAGATATAAGGAGCAATGACAATAATAACTATATAATAATGTTGGCTTGAATGGTTTCTAATGGCTGATTGGTTGAGGTATAGGAAAATAAAATAAAGACATATAGCATACAAATATAAAAAAGGTGATAGCTTGATGGATGGCATTGGCGAAGATGTTTTGTTCTAGTATTGATAGGGGGAATTTTCAACTTTGGGATGTTATATTTGTTAGTAGAAAAAAATATTTGAGTAATTCTTAATAATATTCAGAAAATTTAAAACCCTTTTTGATTCCTAACAAGGGAGCCGGTAATGTAGTGTATGTTCGTATTAAATTGTACCCAGAAGGCCTATAATTGAATGATTGACAGGTAAGAGTGTTGAAGTAGGAAAGAATATCTCTGCTAATGATGGATACAAAGGTCATTCCACTCCTTTAGAAGTAGGGAAGGAAAGACGAAGTAGAAAAAAAACTAGGGGGGAGTTCAGTGCGTGCGTCCTTGAGCTGTCGTTGGGATGAAGATTGGATTTAATTGTCCTTTTAGGAGGCCAAGATGGCGTCTCCTTTGGTCTCATGTACAGGATCGATTTTAGAGGTGATGGGGACCTAAATTTTGAAACTTTTAAATATTGAGAAAATATCAATTGAAATATTAATAGGTTAAGTAAAATAAAGAGTGTAATAAATTTAATTATTAATACTATGGCCATAAATAAGGTATTAAAAAAATAACACAAATGAGTTTAGAAAATATGATTCGAGTAATTAAAATATAATATGATTTTTTATGTAAAATTGAAAGTTGCATTTTTGGATAATGCCATTTTAGGTGAATTTAAAAAAGGTATGTAAGATTAATAAATTGGCAAAAATGCGTGATTGAATATTTTTAATAATAAAATTGAAAATGATTAATTAAAATTTATAATTTGATTAAAATAAGGTAAAAATGATAAATGAGAGTGTGAAAGTTTTAAAATTTGAATAAAAATGTTATAAAAAAGGTTATAATTGATTTTAAAATGCTTAAAGTGAAAATATAAGAATAAAATTTATGGGGAGAATGGCAGAAACAAAGTATAAAGTACCTTGAAATGGTTTATGCTGGCTGGAGTTGATCTCTGGAGATGGCTGTATGGAAGAAGGCTGCTTGTTGCGTGGGATCCGTCGAAAGAGGAGATGAAGGCATCCTCCGCACGAGGTATGGCTAGTCCCCGAATGGCGTCTGCCAGGCGGCCTACTAGGTCGTCGCAGTGGGGCTGCATGTTGGTGAGGGCATCCGCGACTTATTCGTCTCTGACCTCCGTCATCCTCTGTATGCTGCTGTCCTCAGTAATTCTGTCGACTTTAACGGGTTCTGTAGTAATCCCGATGTGGAATGTGCTGGGCAGTCGTGGTAGTGGGTGCGTGATGGGATTCCCGCACTGGGACAGCAAGAGACAGAGGCAGGTCTATATGGTACTCCAAGAGGTAGAGGTAGACCACGGACGAAGGCAGTCGAACCACGGGCGACACGGATGCCCAAAGCCTACATCGCGGATAGAAGGTGAGAGATCCCACTGACCGTATAACGGCGTCGCTCTGAAAACAACTAACTGAACAACTAACTTTGTCCCATTTCTGGGCTCTTTTATATTGGACGTCCGCATATGGCGGAGAGTCCTGATTGGTTCCTCTAAAATCACGCCACCTGTTAGGCGCCGGGTTGTTTATCACGTCTGGCCACCTGTTGACGGGGTGATTGAACTCATTATCATAAACACCTGTTCGTCTGGGTTATGGCGTCGTCTGGTCTACCTTTACCTCTTTGTTTTATTTGTCATTTCCATTGTTATACAAGGTCGATACATATTTAATATAGATATGGGGTTATAATAAATATTAGAAGAAGGTTGTGATCTATCTAACTCAAAATATACTACCTATATATTCCAGGATGTATCAAAATTATTTCCCCATAAACATTTTTTTAATAGATATTAAATAATATATGAACAGAAAATACTTATTTATTGAAGTAGACACCGTCATTTTCAATAACAGTCAGCCATCTTTTTATCATGTTTTCAAATTGCTGACGATATTATTCTCGGTGTTTGTAGTCGAAAATTAATGACATGCAATTTCGACGAATTGAAATGTTTCAAAGTGTCTACCCCTTAGAAATGTAACCATGGACCAAAATAATGCATAATTAGATGACGCAATATCCGGGCTATAATCAGGGTGAGGTAGAACTCTAATATCCTTCAAATCCTTTATTCTATTCGTTGTTAACTTAGCTCGATGAGCTGGAGCGTTGTCATGTTGCAGGAGTACTCTCTTTCGGTTTATCAAAAAAGAGTACCGAGTCTTCAAAACTTCATATACTCGGCTGAGTTGTTCTGAGTAGAGATCAGCATTATTTTCTAAGTAGAGATCGCCGTTATGAATAATGTCTTTGTATTATTTATAAAGTAATTGTATTATGTATTATTATGGAGATTCGCTGTAATAATATTATTCGCCGAGTAATAATAAATACAACGTTTTAAGAAAAACACGAACTTTTGGGGCAACCTTTATAATAACTTTGAAGTATCAACACCACACAAGAATTATATCTAAATTGCTAGATAAAAAAATCGTAGAAGTTCAATACAATTTTGAAGCGGTCTGGAAAAGTGATCTTAAACTGACGAAACTCTTAAGTGGGTCCGAAATTGATGTATCAGGGATTTCAAAATTTTCTCATCTCAGTTAGGATAGTATAAAATTGTTTTCAATTTCAATAGCAAAGAAGAATCAAAATTATTTCAATTCTATATATCAATTAGCACCATCTATATGTAATTTTAGCAAAATTTAACATCATTATCAGCTTTAGATATTTATATTTTACTTCTTCAAATTAAAGATAATTCGGCCAGTAAATGTTCTTATTACCTCGACGTTTCGACAAAAATCTTTTGTCCTCGTCAGAAGCGAACAAAAATTAAAACATTTAGCAAAGCGTTAAAATGTTTTAAGATTTATTGGCCGAAGTATCTTTAATTTGAATAACTATGAATGACGGCCAAGCAGCATCTATCTTTACGATTTACATTTCAATATCAAAGATAAAATCTGGAACTATTAAACCCAATAGGAAATATTATTAGAAGAGTTTGACTCCCCTCTATTGGTAAATTAAATGGGGGAACTTCTGAAAGGGTTCACAACTATGAGGTCAGATTCGCCCAACATTTCCCATCTCAATAACCTTTCAACAAAATTATTTTCACTCATTCTGATGATGATAACATTTAGTTTTAAAAAAAATCACATTCTGAAGCTATGAAAACTATTTTCTTTTCATTTTATATTCGTATAGATCCAAAATGTGTTTCTTTTATAGGAAGTATAGATTGCGATATTTTTCGAACGATAATTAAAAGAGTAAAATGTCTTTAATTATTACGAGCAACTTCTCTTTACAAGTCAATCTGAGGGGAAAACAAACTTTGTAATATCAAAACTCACTTAATTTGATATGATTCAATTTTCAAAAAACGACCATCACCAAAAATAAATATTATTAGAAGAATTTGACTCATCAGTGACGAACCCTCTATTGATGAATGAAATTGAGGAAACTCTGGAAGTGTTCACTACTAGAGTTAAGTTCGCCCAACATTTTCCATCTCATCAACCTTTCAACAAAATAATTAGCACTCATTCTGATGATATTACCATTTAGTTTCAATAAAAAATGCACATCCTGAAGACTTTTTCTGTTTATTTTATATTCTTATAGATACAAAAAGTGCTTCTTTTATAGGAGGTATAGATTGCGATATTTTTCAAAAGTTAACCAAAAGAGTAACATATTTTGAATTATTACAAGCAACTTCTCTTTACAAGTCAATCTGAAGGTCAACAAACTTTGTAATAACAGAACAGACTTATTTTGTTGATTCAATTTTCAATAATCGACTATCTTCTGGATAGATCAGAGGTTTCTGCGTTTATTTTTCGTAAGCTTTCATAGAAAGTAATACTTGACTATTACATTAGAGTAAAACATTCTGTTAATATGACATATTCCTATGTATAGGTTTTCTTTATGCCACTGATACATAACAAGCTCATTTATATCAAAACTGGAAGAATGGCCTTGCCATGCCTCTAGTAAAAGATACAGATATTCCACTATTCTAATCAAACTAGTTTTTTCATTTTTGTGTTTGAATATTAGTCTTTTATATGGTTGAATAGGTTTAAAATTATCCTTCTTTGAAACTCTACGTCTCCGTTATTTCTTGATAATTAAAATCAAAAACCGCTTTCAGTAGGCTGCACTCGACACTGCTTTATTGGTTTTCATCTTCCGCGACGACCGCACCGCAAGAGGACCACCTTCCGCCAGACTCGCTTCTCCACTTCCGCGACGACCGCACCGTAGGAGGACCACCTTCCGCAAGACTCGCTTCCCCGCTTCCGCGACGACCGCACCGCAGGAGGACCACCTTCCGCCAGACTATCTTCTCCGCTTCCACGACGACCGCACCGCAGGAGGACCACCTTCCGCCAGACTCGCTTCTCCACTTCCGCGATGACCGCACCGTAGGAGGACCACCTTCCGCCAGACTCGCTTCCCCGCTTCCGCGACGACCGCACCGCAGGAGGACCACCTTCCGCCAGACTCGCTTCTCCGCTTCCGCGACGACTGCACCGTAGGAGGACCACCTTCCGCCAGACTCGCTTCCCCGCTTCCGCGACGACCGCACCGCAGGAGGACCACCTTCCGCCAGACTCGCTTCCCCCGCTTCCGCGACGACCGCACCGCAGGAGGACCACCTTCCGCCAGACTCGCTTCTCCACTTTCGCGACGACCGCACCGTAGGAGGACCACCTTCCGCCAGACTCGCTTCCCCGCTTCCGCGACGACCGCACCGCAGGAGGACCACCTTCCGCCAGACTATCTTCTCCGCTTCCGCGACGACCGCACCGCAGGAGGACCACCTTCCGCCAGACTCGCTACTCCGCTTCCGCGACGACCGCACCGCAGTAGGACCACCTTCCGCCAGACTCGCTTCTCCGCTTCCGCGACGACCGTACCGCAGGAGAACCACCTTCCGCCAGACTCGATTCTCCGCAGTAGGACCACCTTCCGCCAGACTCGCTTCTCCGCTTCCGCGACGACCGCACCGTAGGAGGACTACCTTCCGCCAGACTCGCTTCTCCGCTTCCGCGACGACCGTACCGAAGGAGGACCACCTTCCGCCAGACTCGCTTCTCCACTTCCGCGATGACCGCACCGTAGGAGGACCACCTTCCGCCAGACTCGCTTCCCCGCTTCCGCGACGACCGCACCGCAGGAAGACCACCTTCCGCCAGACTCGCTTCCCCGCTTCCGCGACGACCGCACCGCAGGAGGACCACCTTCCGCCAGACTCGCTTCTCCACTTTCGCGACAACCGCACCGTAGGAGGACCACCTTCCGCCAGACTATCTTCTCCGCTTCCGCGACGACCGCACCGCAGGAGGACCACCTTCCGCCAGACTCGCTACTCCGCTTCCGCGACGACCGCACCGCAGTAGGACCACCTTCCGCCAGACTCGCTTCTCCGCTTCCGCGACGACCGTACCGCAGGAGAACCACCTTCCGCCAGACTCGATTCTCCGCAGTAGGACCACCTTCCGCCAGACCCGCTTCTCCGCTTCCGCGACGACCGCACCGCAGTAGGACCACCTTCCGCCAGACTCGCTTCTCCGCCTCCGCGACGACCGCACCGTAGGAGAACCACCTTCCGCCAGACTCGATTCTCCGCAGTAGGACCACCTTCCGCCAGACCCGCTTCTCCGCTTCCGCGACGACCGCACCGCAGTAGGACCACCTTCCGCCAGACTCGCTTCTCCGCTTCCGCGACGACCGCTCTTTGGAGTTTTTTCCAGTTCCAGCTCTAGTTTCTTAACAACTATTTAGTGATTGTTATAAATATTGTATCGATCTTTTGAGATTACCTATTCACGATATCAACAATGGTCTTTTTCTTTCACATTTTTTTCTTCACCACTTTTAATACCTTTCACAAACTTGAAATTATCACATAAGTGTATAATCTATATAATGTATCAGAAAATATTCGAAAGATAGAGAATTATCCTCTATTCCCTCATAATCAACAATTTTCACTTTGCAACGTCATCATTTGAAAAAGTTTTTGGTTCTTTGTTTATATTAATTTTAGGTAATTCATTTTCAGCCACACTTTACTGCCATTTACTACTGCCACACTTCTATTTACAACAACAACAACAAAACAGCTTTATTAGGGCATCTTGCCCTGTACAGATTCGCCTTTGAATTACTGACAATATTCAACACAAGAGAAAAAGGAGAGATGGAGTATTTACAATTAAAGTATGACAAATATTTTTATTGTGCCCCTGTTCTTCTCTCTTCCACGAGTGCAATTTTATTTACAACCGATTTTTGGTAGTTGAACAGTTCTATTGCCCAACTTTTCTTATCTGAAACAGTTTTTATTGTCTTTAATGAGTTCAATTGTGGTCTAGGAAGACTTTTCAGGATCTTTTTTCTCTCACCTTCCAGATCTCCGCACTCGGCAGTAAAATGGTATATCTCATCGGTTATCTGACCTCCGCATAACTTACAGTACAAATCTTCTTTCTTAATTACGTAGATATGATTTTCTTTGATCAATGTTGATATTATCCTGATCTGTGCAATAAAACTCACTAAAGCTGAGGACAGATTGCATGAAAAATAATGTTCTGGAATGAATGAATCATAAAGTAACCTATAGTTTGAGTATGTTTTCGTAAGAGATAATTTTGCCAGATCTTGCTGCAATAGCTGTTCAATTTTTATTTTTAGTATATTCGGTAGTTCGATCTGTATGTCATCATAATTTAACCCAAGGTTTTGCCGTGTGAGTCCACAATGATTGATGATATCCATGATATTTTTACAGAATCCTATAGGTTTTTTTGTCATTAAGGAAATTTCCTTCAATCTATTCCAGCATAGCTTAGGTAGTCTATTTTCTTCCATTTCCTGTAATCTAATGAAATATTTCATAATTAGTTTGATCGTTGTAAAAGTCAGAGATAATCTGCCTGTTTCCAACCTTACAATATACCCCGGTATATATCTTGGCAGATTCAGAAAGTTTTTGATAAACGTATTCTGTATTTGGTCTATAATATCGGTATTTTCCCAAGCCCACACAGTGCCGCATAGAGTAGTATTGATTTAATAACTGAGTCAAATAAATTCAGTGCAACTTTTAATGAATTAATTTTTTCCCTTTTTATCAGTCTAATAGTTGTATTTATTGCCGTATTTGCTTTGGCTTTATAAAAGAGGGCTACCTTTTTGCTATTATTAGTGGTAGTGAATGGAAATCCCAAATACATAATATTGGACGCAACAGTCAGTGGGATGTCCCCCCAGTACCAGTTTTCGTGTCTTGCCGGTCTTCCTCCATTTCTAAATACCATCACCTTGGACTTATTTTCATTTAAAACTAATTTGTTATTGACTTTAGTAAATTGATTTTAGTTTGTAGGTTAATTTTAGATTCTCCAATTATGGCTATGTCATCCGCATACATAAGTAGGTGTAAAACGCCAAAATCAGGGAGATGAAATCCTGTAAGTGCTGAGTTATTATAAAGTTCTATTAGGTCGGCCATATCTATATATATAAAAATGAATGTTTGTATGTTTGTCTGTGACTTTGTTTGTATGACTCCTATACAAATTCGCAGTAGATCACTAATTCAAACCAAAATTTCCATACATAGGTAAAAAATAACGAGGATGACGATAGGCTATTTTAAAATATATATAAATCATTTATTAAAACTATATATTCAAATTATTCAACTTAGCTCACGAGCAGCGCCCTCTAAAACACTCAGGCGGGCGATGGCGGCGCGCGACGATTGGCTGCCGGCGCAGCACGTGACTTCCCTTCCCCCTGCCTCCCCCCGCCGAGTAAATGAGATCTCCCGGCTGACGGCCGGAGCAGCGCCCTCTAGAACGCGTGACGATTTTGACGGCGCGGGGCGCTCCCAGTTGGACAGTTGCGCGGGGGCAGAGTGACCGCGCGGGTGCCCTCCGGGAACTACGTCCATCTTCCATATGTAATATACATTTAATCGTGTAAACCCGGGCGTTGCCCGGGTCATTCGTCTACAAATTCTCAGTAGTTCACTAATTCAAACCAAAATTTCCATACACGGGTAAAAGAATACTGGGAAGACGATAGGCTATTTTAAAAATTTTGCTTTTAAAAAATTTTGCTGTATCATGTTTGATTATCAGATACAAAATTATATCGGGTAAAATTCCAAAAAACAGAGACCACGGGTGAAACAGGGTACATTTAATAGGGTAAAACCCGGGCGTTGCCCGGGTCATTCGGCTAGTATAATATAAATAAAATTGGGGAAAGTGATTCTCCCTGCAACACTCCAGAATTAATTTTCACATTACTCGAATATTGCCCTTTCCATCGGATAGTAATCTTAGCTTCTTGGTAAAAGTTTTTTATCAGCATTACAAATTTATTGCTAATGCCCATTTTATGCAATTTTTGCCAAAGTAAATCATGTGGTACTGTGTCGAAAGCTTTAGTCAAATCGACGAAGAATACATATAGCTTGCCTCGTTTTCTTCTCAAAGATAATTGGATGAGTGAATTCAGTAGTAGTATGTGGTCAATGCATGATCTGTTCTTACGGAAACCTGCTTGATTTTCTAAAATAATCTCTCTTTTTTCTATCCAGTTGTTTAATCTGTTTCTTAATATTGTAGTGAATAATTTAGATATATTACTCCAGGGGTCAATCCCTCTATAATTTGTCGGGTTGTTCTTATCACCGCTTTTATATATGGGGTGTACTATTGAGTTCGTCCAGAGTTGCGGGTATTTTTCTGTGGACATCATTTTGTTGAATAGATTTTTCAATTTAGTTAAAGTCGGTGTCGGTAAATTCTTTAGCAACTCATTTGGTATACCATCGAGTCCCACTGCTTTGCCATTCGCTAGTTTTTTTACGACATCATAAATCTCTTCAAGGGTTATTTCCGCGTCTAAATCTGGATCTTTCCAACCAATCATCTGGTTTAACGTAAAAGTAGCTTCATTATTTTCTTTGTTCAGTAAATTTTTATAAAATAAAAACCATTCTTTTATATCAATCTCTCCTTGTATTATTGGTTTTTTTCTAAAGGTTGCAATGGCATTCCAGAAGGATTTGGGATCTTTGGCGTTTTTTATCATTTCATTCTTGTCCTTATTAAATTCATCTCTTTTTATTTGCAGGAGCTTAAGATATTCCCTCCTAGCTTCAATATATTTTTGGCGGTCGTGTGTGTTATTTGAGTTCCTACATCTTTGTAAACTTACTTTGGTCGTTTTTTCCATAATGTAACAATCTTTGTCATACCAAGGTTTTGAAAGTTGATGTCGTCGTTTTGCGAATTTAATTATATTTGCCGATTCCATTGCCGTGTAGATCTGTTTAGTAAAATTTACTGCTTTTGTGTTAATATCGGTTTTATTTCCATCTTCTATATCACTTAAGTTATGTTTTAGCATCTCCACATTTTCTTTCGTCCAAATGAATTTTAGTGTCAGTATTTCATTGTTGTACGAGGATTTAATAGCTTCATACCCAGTATTAATTTGTAAAACAGTTGGTAAGTGGTCTGAATATGAAAGTTCTTCGATCCACATATCCGATATGATCTGTGTTAAACCGTGTGTGTACATAAAATAATCCAAAACCGATGAACCTCTTTCTGAAATAAAAGTGAATGAGCCGTTCGTAACCCCTTTAGTTCTGCCATTTGCTATTGTTATAGAATTTGATTCTGTGAAGGAAATTAGTTTGTCAGATAGTTTCGAAGATATTGGGTCTTTAGATTTTCTATATTTGTTAAGGGATGAATTTAGTTTCAGTGGGTTATGGAAGCCTCCAGCATTGCCTATTCTTATATTGATATCACCGGCTATTAGCACTTCGTTACCTTCATTCATGTGATATTCAATATGCCTAAGTAAGTTTGTTAGATTTTGTTCTTGTAATGCATTTGGCGGTAAATATACAAACAACAAACAAATACTCTCGGTGGTTTTGCCAAGAAATTTGTGCGTCAAAACAGATATCCAATAAGGGTTTTTTTTTATTTTTCTAACCGTATGTTGAAAGTTTTTTTTGTTCCAATCAGAATTCCCCCCGAGCCCCTTCCCTTTAGTTCTGTTTTCATTGCTGGGCTTTGAATTATGTGGTTTTCATCTGTTAATAATTCGAGATCATTCGTAATCCATGTTTCACTTAGTGCAAAAAGTTCGTATTTTTTTAGGTATTCAACGAGTGGAAATATTGAAGTTATTCTAATAAAACCATTTATATTCCATTGTAAAATTTTTAATTTAGTATCTATATGTTTGGCCAGGGTTACTTGTTTGTCTTTTTTTGCAGATTCACAAATTTTCGTATGTGGATATCTAATTTTAGCTGTGTTTCTATCCGATATATTTTTCGTAACCTTTGGGTTTGATATTACCAATTCTCTTTTGTTTGTATTTTCATCCAGTTGCTATAACTCCGCACCCTCCTTGGTGGTGATTTTACCATTGAGAACCCGATAAACTGTTCCATTGACAATCAGTTTATCATCCCTAAGTTTAGCCGTGATTCCTTTGTTTAATAATTCTTTCCATTTAGGAATCAACAGTCGGCGTTGTTCTCTGGTACTGGGAGAGTAGTCCTTGCTTACAAATATCTTCAAATCCCTTAATTTAAATGAATTTTTAAATATCTTTATTCTTTCGCTGTATTCTGGAACCTCTACCAGCATTGGGGCTTTATCCTTTTTGGACATCCGAGATCTGCAACTTGTCCTTTATCAGACTTTTTATTTTGGCTCGGGATTCATCAGGATTTTCACTTCCATTACCCTCCATACCGTAAAAAATCAAGTTCTTCTCTCTATTTTTCATCTCCATAAAACTAACTCGACTCTCAAGTTCTCTAATCTTTTTGACATTCACTTCAACGGCGCTCGCAGTTAATTCCAAAGAGGATTCAAGCTGCTGTACGCGGGTGTCAAATTTCTGCATCCCTAGTTCAATCCCAGATAGCCTAGATTCGAGTTTTGAGCCCCAATCATCCATTTTAGAAGAAAGTGCCGCAATCAGTTCTTTTAGGTCTTTCTCCATAGGCGTTTCTAGAGTTGTTTGTCTGGTAACTTTAGGGCCTGGGTTACTCTCGATACCCGAGATCAATAACAATGCTAGTATTATAATTCTCGAATTTGATTTGCTATAACGAAAACGTATAGAGAGCCCAATTTTTTTCATTTGATCTAAAGCAGTCAGCCTTTCGCAATTTACATCATTTTCACCGATAAAATCAATTTGCATAACCCAGCCAACGCGCTCATTTACATGATGAGTGATGCATAAAAATAAGATACATGTATATATTAGGCCTATATTCATTTTTTCCTTTTCTAAACTCTTTTCTTCCGAGAGATAAAAGAGAAATATATACTTCCTCTTTCTCTGTACAAGAACTAGAGTAACTCAGCAGAAGGCAAAAAACTAAAAATCTCAAGAAAAATGTAAAACTTAACTGGAATTTATATACTTTTATACTTAATTTTATACTTATATATTTATACTTAATATAAATTGGTGCTTACTGTAAGAAAAATAAGATAGGAAAAAGTTATCAAAATAGAATTAAAAACAAAAATTGATACTCAGCTGCAGAGCGAGGCGACCGTGCGTCCATCCAATTTGGCCTCCTGGCGGCGAATCTCCACACTTCTATTTAATAAAAATGAATAATTATTTATTTATATAAATATAATAGCATTACCAGACACTCAGCGACACATACTATTATCTCAATATATCTCAATGTTCATTTTTAGTATTAGTGTGATCAACGAATTTTCAGTTTTACATTTTTTTTCAAATAAATTTAGTTTTCCAAATCTATTTAGTCATAGCTAGTAACAGAGGAGTTTTACTTGGAATGTTGCATATGCAGAAGAATATATTGTCAACATTATCTCTAAAGTTAGAGATATTTAAAAAAGGGTTTAGAAAATTCGGGATATAAAATAATATTTCGCTAGAGCTAATCCCAAAATTATTTATTGATATCTATACAAAATATACCTATATTCCTTTCAAATCCACAAATTCACGCCCAAATATTCGTCGAAATATCAAAATTCAGACCCAGAAATATTTCCAGATTTATTAAAGTAGACCAATAAAGAGAGATAAAGAGAGACAGATTAGTAAAAATTTAGTTATATCATTGAAAAATATATATAATTTCATTTTGAAAATAAGCCTTTTATTCTCTCTATACTTTTTTCGAAATTGAATATTGAATACATAGAATTGAATTGAGAAAAACTTATAATTCAACTCGGATTAACTTCTTTTGAAAGATAATAAATGAGTAAATTTTGGAATCCAAACATCTAAAATTATTTAGCTATTTTAATACTAAATACAGTATAACTTGGTCAATATAAATAGCCTGTGTTTGTGTGAGTGCACTCTAGCCAGGTTATCGGGGTACTGTGGAAACCGAGAGACTTCCTTCCGGCCTGCTGGGATGACAGACCGCGCCGTCGGTAAACATACAAGCGGGGCCTGGAAATAGGAGATGACCACCGCTGTGTGGCGCGGCATATCGGCGGAAGTCAATGAGAACCCAATAGACATTCTAGGGTGTTGTCCTTTTTGTCTTCCTTTATCAACTTCTTATTAAAAATGTAGCTAATACGTAATACAAATAAATACAAACTTTGGAATACTTTTCTGGGTCATCGCGTGACTTAATAAATCGACACACCACATTGGTGAGCCGGACGTGATTGAAAAGGAAAATCATAGGAAGACTCCAAGAGAACCCAATAGACTTTCTAGGATGTTGTCCTTTTGTTTTCCACTATAAAAAGGTAGCTAATGCGTAATATTAATAAACACTAACTTTGAAATACTTTCCTGGACTAATAAATGTTGTATGTGCGATGGGAGCTAATGTTCTAGTATGTAAATAAGGAACCAATACTTTAACCTATCTTAATAAACTTACACTGATCTGTAAAATAAAAAGACGTCAGAATAGGCTGAGAAATATAAGGTTGTCTCAAAAGTTCGTAAACAACATTATGATTTATATTTTGCAAATGTTTACGAACTTTAGGGATGACCTTGGTAATATTGGCAATCTTGGTAAAATTATAACAGATTTATCATAGAAGAATGATATAATCTCTATTGTTCTATTTCAAGGGTGGCCAATCAGTAGGTGGGCCAAGTTTCAGAATTACAAGGATGTCCCAAAAGTTCGTAAACATTTGCAAAATATAAATCACAATGCTGTTTACAACCTTTTGGGATAACCTTATAAAGTTGGACCATTCTTCCACCGAGGCATTGTTTTCAATAGATATGCAATCACTTACCATGGTTCTTGGCTCCTGAGTCGAGGACAGTAGAATGCCATCGTGGTACCATGAGACTTGTGGCGCTGGAGAGCCGTAAATTGAGCAGTCGAGTTGTACCCTGTCTCCCTATCAGAATAAATATTAAGAATAACAAATTGCCCATTTTTTTAAGAATTCGTTAATATGTCAAAGATTTTTTGATCGGGGGGGGGGTAAGTGGAGGTTGCATAAGGCTAATGAGAACCAACAGCCGTACGTGGTTAGATTTTCTTGATTAATCAAGAAAGAGTATTCGGCCTATTCTATAATATTTTAAAATTCAACGATTAGTTGATACAGTAGAACCTTCTTTTAGCGGACACCCCGCTAGCGGACACCTTTCCACAAAGGACAGTTTTCATTTGCGATATTACCATTTTTACAATTTAGCAACTCTCCGGTAAGAGGACACCTTTCCATAAAGCTAAAGGACACTTTGGCTCTGCAATTAGGTGTTGTCCTTTATAGGAAGATTCTAATGTATTTATTTCGATAGAGGGCGCAAGTCATCATCAACTTTTAGTTGCACGATCAGGAGATGCCTTTATTCTAATTAATCTACCTGATTTCAGTACAATTTCCCTTTTTTACTATTTTTACACACATAAATTATTGAATATAAATCAAAGAATAAATATAAACCAAAGAGTGTATAATATCTAAATACACACACGTGACGCGCTGCCATATAAAATGCACATGCGAACGATCAGGATGTCTTTTTGTTTTTAATATTAACACACATGACACCTTTTTTTCCTTTTTTCACACATATATATATATATATATATATATATATGAAAAATTGTACAAATGTGATATTGTACTGGAATAAGGTGGAAATATTAAGAAAAAGGCATCTCCTTATCGTGCAGCGCTAGCCATCAGCAACTTTCAGTTGCACGATAAGGAGATGCCCTTTTCTTAATTTATTCAATATACAGTTACGAGCGTCATGCGTTCTTAATTCTTTATCTCTGTCACCGTTTGCTTTTTTTTTTAATGGCGCTCTCCCATTGGTTGGCTACGATCACGCCACCTTTGCCCCCCCCCCCCCCACTCGCTTTTTGGTTTTGTAACTATTGTGTTGGAGCGGGTCGCTCCTTAAATAAATGCATATATTAGTTAATAACTAAATGGAATCCTCTCTTTCTTTTTCCCAGTAAGAGACGCCTACGGAAGCCAACAATACATAGACAGATAAAGCACATAGGCTATAGTTATTAACTAATATATGCATTTGAATAAAAACATTCACAATCGGGTAAAACACGGGCGTTGCCCGGGTCATTCGGCTAGTATATATATATATATATATATTTAGAATATGTTATACTTCTAATTTCCAACTTTTTTTGTAATTATTTTTGCAATAAATATCTGCAGGGATAAATTTTGTTAAATTATATCATAAGAAACATAAATGCTAAAAAATAATTATAAAATGTACATATTTATTAATAATTACAAAAAAGGCATAAGATGCGGAAGCTCTCTTTTATTTATTGTATAAAGTAGCTTTCGGGCAAGCCCTACCTCGGCAAAATAAAACATAAAAAAGGTAATGGAGAGAGATTATATAGAATTTTAAAGATATATCTATGCAAATATAGGACAAAATAATTTATTAGATAATAAAAAGGCATATATTGGATTGAATAAAAGATTTATTTGCCAATATTTTGCCGCTATTATTTGCCATCATTGCCAAATAATAATTTATATAATTGAAATTTTTGAAGAACAAACTATGAAAATGTTGATGAACTCAGTGATTAGAGAAATGGACAGATTATTGTTATAGATATGAATATACATACACATAGATTAAAAGAGTAAGTATTAAGATAGAAGGGGGGCATATTATTAATAATTCCGATATTTTGTTCATAAATATATATGAGTAGATAATTCAAATGGTTGTTAATATCACCACCAATATAGAAAGACGAAGGCAGTTTTGTAAGTTGAAGAGCTATGAAGTCTAACAGAATGTTTCTAAAGAACTCCCCAGATCTACTCCCACACTCTATCAATCTTCCCCAGAGCAACCTTTTAATTGACTTAAAAAAGATTTCCTGCTTCAAATCACCCTTATTGTTTTTGTCTTCTTTAAATCGACCTCTTTTATTTTCCATGTTGATGTTTTCTTTTTTTCCACATTTGCTCCCTTAACAACTTTCCCATCAGATTATTGCGCTTCTTTTACGACCCAGTCTTCCCAAGTCTTTTGGAAAAGAGTCGTTTTTATTTGACCTCTTAGATCAATGAGGTTTAATCGCGGCAATACAAATCTCCAATTGTTTAAACACTATTGAAGATTTACTAAATTATTGAAAATGATAAAGAGAGAAATAAACATCTTATATATTTGAAGTTTATAAATTTTAATTGCCCTCTATCGATAAAATGTGTAACAAATAAATTTACAGACAATGTTTTTCTTCTCAATGATATCATCAAATACTAACTCTACAGATCTTACTGCAATGATATAAGTTATAAAATGAAAGGGCTTGGCTCATCTCATTCAATAACTAATATCATTGCAGTAAAGTCTGCAGAGTTAGTATTTGATGCTATTATTGAAAATAAACAAATTGCCAGTAAATATATTTGTTACAAAGTATATGAAGTTTATTCAATAAAATATATATTTAGTAATTTATTATATTTTGTATCTTTCTATTTCTTTTCCCGGATTTACCCAGACCAATCTGTTTATGAGCTTAATTGTTTTAATTAGGTTTTCTTGTATATATAAATTTTACTATTAATATTAAATATATGATTATCTTTTACTTTTTTCACTTGCAGAGACTCCGGGGTAAATCCAGGTATAAGAAATTTAGTTTCCTTCAATTTACCCAGATTAATTTATTTATTAGCTTGATTGTTTGCATATAAATTTCATATTACCATTATATGTAATTAGCTTTAAAAATTATAATAATATAATGCTTATTTTCCTGCATGATCCCTACATGTCTTCTCAAATAATCTGTTTACGACTAAAAGGTTTTAATAAAGATTTGGTTGTTGTTGTATATATTCATCAATTACAAAGGTTTGTAAGAATATATACTTTTTTTATTAATACGTTTCTTTTGATTTTGGAATAGTGGTGGAATATTATTCCTAAAGAAGTTTTATACGATCTGCATTAATTTATTAATAGAGGAAAAATAAAAAAAGATAGAATTTAAATATGAAATCTCTGTTATTAATATGGATGAATACGGAGATGTTGCATTGATGAAATTCTATGCGCTTGTTAATGTTTCCAAGAACAGTCGTTAGTTTGTGACAGCAAACAAGGCAGTGTCATGTTCTTGCGATAAAGTTTGCCAATCATTTTATATTTTAAAATATTAAATACAATAAATAACTTCCTGGTATGTGATCTATTTGATGAAAAAAAAAACACCTTCTTATTCGAACATTTTCGAAAATTTAACAATTCTCATTATTTAGTTGAAATTTTACTTCCAAAGAGCAACCATCTTCAAATTGATCATGCTTATTTTATTGTTTGTCGTTTTCTCATGTGACTAATAAACTGTATATATTTACTTTTATTATTTACAAGATATAGATTAATTTCTTACTCTATCTCTCTATAAATTTATCAACACTCATGGACAAAACTTAAGAAAGTTTCAAATTTTGATGTCTCTTTCCCCGGTCGTCTATTATTATTATTATATTTAAGGAGACAGAAGAAATTTTGTCCACACTTGGTTATCTAAAGTTTCTTCAATAAAGGTCATTGTGTATCAATTATCTTTCAGAGTTATTGTCTCAATCCAAATATACATGCTGAAAGGTACAACTTCCTTAAGTTTTGTTCATGAGTGTACCAATATTGACATAGCAAAAATGAATCTTTTCAATAAAGGCATTAACATAAAAAAGAAAAACTCTCTTAAATTAACCTTTAATTCAAAATGGGTAAAATATCCTATGATCATTTTAGCGATACAATGAAGAACATTCACATTTTATAAAAGTAATTTTTGACAAAGAGAATACCTTTTTCACGCTCACGAAAAAAATGATATTTTTTTAATAATTTAAATATAGAGATGCTCATGTGAGACTGGTCAGGATATTCCTCTTTTGTTTATAAATTAAATATTGAAAAATATTCCAATACATTTATATATATATATAGTCACGACCGTCTTTCCTCATCGGCCGGCCGCCTCTGTCACGGATGCGCGCGCACAGGGAGGTCACGTGCTCGCCGGTTCCCTCGAGCCGGATTTGAACCAGCGACCTAAGGATCACCGTTGTAACATCTACAGTCGGGTAAAACACGGGCGTTGCCCGGGTCATTCGGCTAGTCTATAATATTAGAGAATATCTCTTAAATATATTTGACAGTAGGTTAAACATCTTTCTGCAAAACATTGTTTCACCATTCTTAACCATTTTTTTTACTTCGCTCTCTAATAAATATGGTTATTCCAAGGTAAGGTAAAAAAGTAAGCATAAAAGAAAAGCTAAAATAACTTCCAAAAGCCAGAGTTCGGATTATAAATATTTTATCAGTATTGATTGACTGGTTTCTTTTAGACTGAAAATTTATAAATTTCTTTTTTTCACTGAGTTAATTTTCTTTCGCTCTTTCTATTTTCTATTAAAATTATAATACAAAATAAGGTATATAAATAAATTCTTCTTTTATTATACCTAAGACAATTATTTTATTATAAATATGTATTATGAATAATGTGATCAAATATATATAGGCTTTGGAAATTTATGACAACATTTTACACATTACTGACAACATTTTAAACCACTATTTTTCTATATTTTTAATACAATATAATACGGCTTATGATTGTAAAACGGCATTTGAAAATTATCCCGCATGTGTTTCTTTTGAACCTAAAATCGAAATTTTATTTTAAGGAAAATAACGATGATTTCTATCCTTAGGAATGAAGTATGAAAGAGAATGAATTGTGAAGAGTAATGATACTCCCTGGACATTTTATTTTTCCGTTCATCATTACTCCTCACAATTCATCCTTTAATACTTCATCCCTATGGTTAGAAATAATCGTTATTTCTCCTTAAAATAAAATTTCGATTTTTCGTTTAAAAGAAACACATGCGGGATATTTTTTATATAAAGATTAATATTATGAGTATTTTGGTGTTCTTATAGGAATACATTTTAAAATTTAAATTGGTCTTTTATATATTCAGTAGAACCTTATGTCTAAAGGATATCTAATTGCAGATCCAAAGTGTCCTTAATGGAGAGGTGGCCTCTTACCGTAGATTTGTTAAATAGCAAAACTGATTATTTTGCAAATAAAAACTGTCCTTCATAGAGAGGTGTCCTCTAGCGCGAGTGTCCTCTTATGGAGGTTCTACTGTATATTCGTTTTAATATTAATATTTTATATATATAATAGAACCTCCTTGTAAAGGACACCTAATTGCAAAGCGAAAGTCTTCTTTAGGGAGAGGTGTCCTTTTACCGGAAAGTTGTCAAATAGTAAAAATGATGATTTTGTAAATGAAAACTGTCCTTTATAGAGAGGTGTCCTCTAGCCGGAGTGGCTTCTCATGTAGATTCTACTGCATATTCGTTTTAATAAGCAATGAAAGTGATATATTCAATATTTCTCTCAAATAAAGGTAATTATTATTTAATAAAACCTTGATTATTTCCCATACTCTCTCTATAAGCTGCCTTCCAGCTTATTTTAAGTCTATTTTCATATAACGTGTTTTCTATAGTTTTTTTTTTCATTACAAATGAAAAGAACATACCATATATATATATATATACCATTTTGGTTTAGATAATTATTCATCCCATATATGTCGAGCAATGTTCTAGTTAATATAAATGTCATTCAAAATTGATTATTTTATTAGTTTTCGAATGTGTGTGAAACACACACAATATTAGTTATTATTTCTCTTGATGAATATTAAAGGAATCGAGAGGAATGCTAACTTATGTGATTTTTACTTTGTGAAACTATAAAATTCTATTTAAAAAAGTTATGAAAATGGTTAAGCTTGTAAACATCTTATTGTGGGAGTATGTTGAAAAAATAAAGCGATATCAAATAATAATTAACATTATTCGAGAGAGAAATCTCAAAATAACTACTTTTATAGTTTCATTAAAACATATATATAAAATGTGAGCATTCCAATTAAAATAGTAGTACAATGAACCTCCCTTTAGCGGACACCTCTTACAAAGGACAGTTTTAATTTGCAAAATTACCATTTTTACAATTTATCAACTCTCGGGAAATTGGACACCTCTTCCTAAAGGACACTGTGGTTCTGAAAATAGGTGTCCTTTACAGGGAGGTTCTACTGTACTTCTGAAAAAACTTAAATACTTATGATGAAATTGCTAAAACATCAAAATATGGAAAAATAGAGATTAAAAATTAAAAATTTATTTTTGAAGATTTAAGATAAATGTTGTCATTAAAGTGTGGAATATTGTCATTAATGTTAAAAAATCTATATATCCTTTATCCTTTCCTTTTTATCTATAAAAATAAAATCCAAAATCGCTGTTTGTTAACGCGTTGCGCAAATTCTACAGAATCAATATTATGAAATTTTGGATGTAGGTAGCTGAAGATTTCGTTTAACATATAGGCTATTAAAAAAAAACTAAAAATATTTAAAATGCTTTTTAAAAAATATATAAAACCAAAAAGCGTTAGTTCCAGCCTTTTACCGCTTGGAGCAGCACTGGTCGCGACGATAAATGAAATGAATTTGATTGGTTAATAATTTTACATGTAGTTTGTTTACCCGATGAATTTTTTTAAATGGTAAGATTATTCAATCCCCTTGAAACTTTAGGAAGTTATTTACTATAATACTGGGAAAGTTTCTGGTTTGAATTTGATTTGAAATAAACATTCGTTGAAATTTTATTTGCAAATTTTCTACTTTCACTCGCAAGCAGCGCCTCTCGCGGCATCTGGTGAAATTATATTTATAAATTGTAAAAATGCTGAAATGTGTTCCAAGTATAATAAATTTAATATTCAATTTGAGGATTTAGTAATATAATATTCAATGACGTTGTGAAAAAATGGGGGTTTTAATATTAATATATATTTAAAGAAAATATTTAAAATTAAAAAAATGTTTTTAAAGAAATATGTGTTTCAAAAATATATTTAAATGCATATAACAATATTTACATACGTATATAAATCTATATATAGGTGGATTGGATGTCTTCTAGAATCGTTTTAACAAAGGTTTGTTAGGCAAACTTTTACTCGGTTAAAAACCGGGCGAAGCCGGGTACATTCGCTAAATACAGTTATTTACAAATGTTTATTTTTGGCGAGATACCATTCCTTCAACATCAAATTACCGAGTGGACCAATTATTATTTATTTTATTCAACTTTCGAGTATTTTTCAAGGGACCGGTAAAAACCTTCAAATTATGGAGAGTATAGACAAGTATAGATTCAGTAAGAATTGAATGTTTGCTAGAATCGTTTTTAAAATGTTCGTTAGACAAACTTTTACTCGGGTAAAAACCGGGCGAACCGGGAACATATATATATGTTTGTCGGCTATGCACGCCCTCAATATGTAACAAATCTCGCTGAAATTTCAACACGACAGAGACTTAAATCTGGAAGAGTTTTGTCGCAATTTTACCCAAGTAAAATTATAATTATAAAACTATTTTAGAGGCGTATTATTCTTTTTAAAATAAAACAATTTCTACTGTCCTTACTGCGATGAAAATGTTATATTAATTTTTTCATCGCAGTAAGGACAGTAGAAATTGTTTTATTTTAAAAAGAATAATACGCCTCTAAAATAGTTTTATAATTTGATAACAGATGGCGCTCTAGTACATCGTAAAATTATAATTAACCAAATACTAAGCAACAGTATTCTTTTAGTCAGAAATGATGATGACAATATTGGTGTATCAGCTTGATATATATTGACATAAACAAAATTCTTTAGGGGAATATTCACTGAAGCAGTCCACGGGCGAAGCAAGATAATAGTTTTTAGTAGGCAGGAACAAAATTCTACCAGGAAACATTCACTCGAGCATAAGTCACACGAAGCCAGGTAATCTCTATACATAAAATATCGTTTCTCGGCCTTTTGGATAAAATCATCTAGTATATCACTAGATATTTTTATTTATATACATCTTTTTAAAAATCTGTTCAGTAGAGAGAGAGAATATGTTTGCTAGAAAAATTTATTTCATATATTATAAAATATATAATGTAACGAATATTATTATTATCATAATATTCTGTGTGTTCCGGAATATTATTATCAATAATATTCGTTATGCAAACTTCCACTCGGGATGAAACCCGGGCGAAGCCGGGTACACATCCACTAGTATGTATATATATAGAAATTTTAAATATGGTTAAACATTTTAAGCAGCCCATTTTCTTTTAATACTAAAAGATGTATTCATCTGGAACAGGAAGTAAACTATTAATATAGCCATTTATAAATGTATTTATACATGTATATCTTGATGTTTCTTATGATTTGGGTATAGTAAGGTGGATTACCTTTTTTATTTTGTTTTATTATTGCTTGTATAAAAGAATTGAGTGGAAAAACTTTACAATTAAAGTCTCAAAGTGTGGAGAAGACTGAATACAATTGTTGAGTTAGCTTCAAATCCTTTTATCCAAAATTGAGCTTTTCATTAGCTGCGCTTGAAAAAACCTGGCCAAAATCGAAAATTTTACATAACCCTGATATATCAGAAAACCATAAGACTCAGCAATATAATATATACATTTATAAACTAAAAAGGCCAGCTAATGATTAATACATTATTAAACAAAATCTTAAACAATGTGGAATTAAAAAGGTGAATGTAAAAGAGTGGTTACAAAACACACACATGGCAGAAGTAAACAAATATGATTATCAAATAAGAAATACATTAATTGAAATTTATTACATTAATTTATGACATATATTTTAAGGTATTATTGGGATTAAATATGAATTTACATACAAATAGGTACAAATTAGGGTCTTCAGGTAGAAGTTCATATATTTTACAATACAGTAGTTAAACTAAGACAAATAATTTCAAAACAAATAACTAAGTTATAATATTGTCATTTTAATTTTGTTCTAATATATATCACTCTGAATTCCAAAAATGAATTTGATCGACAAATCTCAATATATTGAATTTGTTTGATCTTTTCAAATCCAGTTCCTTGGCAACCGAAAATAATTTTGAGCGCAATTTTTCTTTCTCAATGCCTTCAGAAAAGCGTTCTTGAATCATTTCAAAGTAGTTTGGAAAATGTATCTTATAAAAAGGCATGTTCAATTCCATATTTTCCCGTAGACCTGTTGATTCATTGGATAGATAGCCCGCTAACCTTTTCTGGTCATTTTCTAACAAGAAACTTTGCAATGTAATATTGGATTTACCAAGAAGATGTTTCTTCATTATAGCAACTTGACTCTTGCAGCTATTCATCCATTCAATCAGATTATTTGGTAACTGAAAATTTTCAGGCAAACTATATGTTGGGTGCCATAGAATAAAATATAATATCCATAATTTTACAAATGGTTGTAAACTTTCAATTCTATTATTCATGAATTGAATGTCACTCAAAAATTCAGATAAATTAAAATGAGTAGAATATCTTAATAATCGTTTTGTAACTAGATTTGCATTGATATTATGGACATCACTTAATATCATAATTTGAAATGCAGCTGAATTAAAAGGTAAAATTTTATTTTTGTTTTTAATATTAGCATCAGCTCCAGCATCTAAAAGAGTGTGAATGATGACTGGATTTAAAGTACGAGAAGCTTTAAACAACGCGGTCTCACAATCTATATTCTTTGCATTTATTGAAGCGCCAGCTTGTATTAAGATTTTTGCTATTTCATTGCTTTTATTTTCTATCGTCATTGATAAAGGTGCTTCACCCAAAATACATTTTTCATTAACATCAGCTCCTGATTTGATCAAGAAACTTGCCACTTCTCGAGACTCATATAAGCATGCATGATGTAAAAGTGTTTTATTAGATGCATCCTTTTTGCCTATATCGGCTCCAGCATCAAACAAAAGCTTAAAATTTAGAAAATTCTTCGATTTAATTGAATAAAAGATTGCTGTTAGAGTGTTTTGGCATCTCGCTTCTAAATCAGGCTTGACATTTAAAAGATATTTTAAGAAGTTTGCATCACATTTCTTAGAAGAATTCATTAATGGTGTTCTTCCCCAACGATCAGGTAGATTACAATCTGCTCCTTCAATAATCAGGTATCGGAATATTTTAAAATTATTAGTTTTGATAGCTTTCTGAAGTGGGGTTATTTCATCCCCATTCCTGGCATTTATGTCTGCACCCTTGTCTAATAATTTTCCACAAAGGTATTCGTTATCTAGAGTGACAGCTAGATGCAGTGGGGAGTCCAATTCATAGATCAAAGACCTAATCTTTAAAAGTTTACTCCCAAATATAATAGGGTGACTCTCTAAATATATAAAATAGTTAATCATAAAATTCTTGTCAAATTTAAAATTCACATCAATCCCCTCTTCTATTATCATATACACTTCGTTGAAGTTTTCCAGAATAATATTATGCAAAAATTTAATTTTTGAATCCATTATACAATTTGTATCCATTATAGTCGAGATTTATTTTCTGATGTTTAAGTTTTTATTATGAATTTGAATTATTAATTGATACACCAACATTGAGTTTCTGAATATTGAAAACGTATCTTAGTCAAAAAATAATTCAACTCTGTGAAACTAATATAATAATATATATTCTGTGAGTTTATATGATAAAGATTCCAATTGAATTTTTTTTTTTATATTTTAATTTTAAATATTAATATTCAAATATTTTTGTGATAACAAAAAAATATCATAACTGTTCCTTATTTTCTTTGACTATATAAATAAACAATTTACCTTTTGCAAATAATTACTAAATGCTTGAAGATTTAATCGCGATAAAAATAGCCACTTATAAGGAGTTAATATGAATCATTTAAAGGGGAATTTAAAAAAGAGGGATTGGTCAAGAACATTTATAAATTGTAGGACGCTCAGTAAGTGTTTATGTATTTCTACATACTTGATATCTTCAATCACGATTTACTACCGTAACTAATAAACACAGTAAAAAACATCCGCTTAAAAGGATACGTTCACAACCTTTTTATAATCAAACAGGACGATTGTTAATAGTGTAATATAAGACAATAATTTTGATACAGGTCAGTGCTAAGTCAGGGGTGTGATTGGAATATGTTGTCGTTGTCGTAAGCAATTAAAAGCTCAGATATATTCATATATCTCTATCACAGCAGTCGCAATGTCCTCTATCTTGGGTGTGTAAAGCTGCTTTCTGGGTCTATGTTAATTTTCTGAAAGGCCGCGGCGTTTGCTAGTCATGAGTATATGTGATTAGATGTTAGTTCCACACCATGACAATTGTCCTGTAGGTTGTTGTGACATCTGTATGTATTGTCATTTATATACAAGGTATGTCCCATAAGTTCCCGGACTGGGTCCATAAAAAAAGGCAAGATATACATTTTTTTAATTATTAAAACTTTTTAAAGTAATCCCCTCTTGCTTCAACGCACCAGCGCCATCGTTTCTCCCAATTGTCTAGACAGTTTTTATAGGCCTCTTTTGGAATGCTCCTCAATGCCAACAATGATTTTTCTATTTAGTCATTCCTGTTGTCAAAATGTCTTCCTTTTAGAACTTCTTTAAGTTTGGGGAACAGGAAAAAGTCATTTGGTGCGATGTCTGGGGAATAGGGTGGTTGAGGTAGGATTTGGATCCCGTTTTTCACCAAAAGAACTCGTCACCAAGTGCGCTGTGTGAGGGCGGGCATTGTCAGGTGTAGGATCCAGTCACCATTAGTCCATTTTGCTTGCTTTTTTTTCGAATCGCTTCCCTTAGACGGCGAAGAATGCCCAAATACATTTCCTTAATAACTGTTTGTCCTGCAGGAAGATACTCGTGATGAACAATGCCCTTGTTATCCAAAAAAGCGACCAGCAACACCTTGTTGTTGGATTCCAATATCCTGTTTTTTGGGTCTAGGCTCACCGTGACCTCTCCACTCGGCAGATTGACCCTTGGTTTCAGGGTCATAGCCAAAGACCCATGTCTCGTCGCCTGTGATTATCTTGTCTTTCCATTTCGGATCCGTTCTTGTCATTTCCATTAGTGAGGAATCTTGGGATGAATTTTGCAGGAGTCTTTTTGAGCTTCAAATCTTCGGTTACGATCCTTCCAATCGTTGTTTTAGAGATGTCTGTGTCTTGCTCTAGCTCCAGCAAAGTGATTCGAGGATTTTCTTTTATCAAATCGGTGATGTTTTGTACATTTTGATTTGTCCTTTGAAATTTTGGGCGTCCTTGACGAGGATCATCTTCAATGGAAATTCTGTCAGCTTTAAATCTATAATGTCATTCAAAAACAGTTGTTCTCTTTGTGGCGTCATTGGGGAATGCTTTATTGAGCATTTCAAAAGTTTCGGTTGCTGATATTTGAAGTTTTACACAAAATTATATGCAAATCCTCTGCTTCAATTTTTGTTCCATCGTAAAATCGACGCAGCGCTAAGTGTAACCTTTAAATAAATTAGACTGACCTTGGCGCGTGCGCACGTACAGTCTCGATATTGGTACCACCGTGTTGCTAGATAGGTTTTCTATAATAAACAGTCAAATTTATTTACATTTTTTTTATGGACCCAGTCCGGGATCTTATGGGACATACCTTGTATAATGTTTCATTCTGAGTCTCGTGATTGCTTTTGGTATTATTATCTCAATGTGTTTCTTTTGCATATTTTTCCTTTCCTTGCTTTTGTTGGATTATCTTGAATTTTGCCAAAGAATCAGCATAAAATACTAAATATAGTTATTTTCTTTGTCTCATCACTCTTCCTGGCGTCCTTTGCTAGTTACCCACTACCTCATTACCCACAATCCCAACATTGACAGGAATTCATTGTAGAATGCAGTTCTTCTCTCTCTCTCTCTCTCTCTTTAATAGTTTCTGTTTGTTCAGTAACGAGTGTATTAGGATATACATACATTGATAGGGTAGGATTTGAGGACACATAATAGTATAGAAGCCAAAATAATAAAAAAATAACGTTTATATATTTATTCATTTAAAAAGCATTTTTCTTACCTCAATTTGAAATACATATTCATAATTAGAAGTTTTTGAAAATTCAACAATGTTAAAAATCATAATATATAGACCTGCTGTTTTTAATAATTCATAAAAGGTAAACAGTATCAATAAAAATGATATTTAATGAATATGCAAAGGAATATAATGAAATGTTTTGATAATTATCAATATATATATATTATGATATGTATCTAATTTTATTCACTATTCTGCTCAACAAATGTTATTTTGAACCATTAACAATGTCTTTCAATCCTACAACTTCCCTGAAGTTTATAGATTACTAGCGGATGTACCCGGCTTCGCCCGAGTTTTACCCGAGTAAAGGTTTGTCTAACGAACATTTGTTAAAACAATTCTCTATAAACTTATTTTAAAAAATAATAGATATATTTTGATAATTTTTGAAATTCATAAATTTGAATATCTCGATAAATTGAACATTTTTTCCCGGTCCCTTGAAAAATACTCGATAAGTTGAATAAAATCAATATTAATTGGTTCCCTCGGTAAATGGAAGTTAAAGGAATAGTATCTTTGCCTTGGAATTGTATCATTATTCATGACTAAAATAAATTGCCGTGTCATCCTGAATTTTGTCTTTACTAATTTTCTACATTACAAAATCATTATTTTATCTATTCTCCCAATATATATGTTGTAGATCAAGCATGTCAAACTCAAATCCTAACACGGGCCAAATAAAAAAGTAATAAGATTATGTGGGCCGCAAAAAAAAAGAAAACAAGTAATTAAATTTTTAAAGTAACATTCATGTAGGTTTATTTTCAAAAATACTAATAAGAAAAAAGAAAGTAAAGTTAATATTTTCTCCCTGATATTTGGCATCTCTTTTCTGCTACCATCTTTCCTACTTCGGGGGAAATATTGTTCGCAGTGATTAATTTTAAAACTGACCCAAGGTGAACGTCAGTAATTATCGATTTGATTGGAGACTTATTTCCTTTCATAAGTGAAAATAACTGCTCGCACCGATAAGTACTTCCAAACATGAACATAATTTCATATGCTAATTTTCGAGTGTTTTCAAATCTGGCTGGCAAATATTTGTAAAATTCAGAAACGCCAACTTCAATGAATTTTGCCTTTAAATCTGAATCGCACTGGATATCTATTACCTCCATTTGCATATGATTAAGTACTGATTCTATATTTATCGAGAAAATCGAAGAAAACAAAGTAAACTTGCCTTCCAAAGATTTGAGAAATCAGAAAACCTTGTTTCAAATTCATTTCTAAGACTTATATTTTTCTCCGCATATTTTTGATACGATGCAGTTTCACCTAAACTTGATTTGTACATGTTGCATGTCGGAAAGTGCATTAAATCTTCGTTTTTCAACTGCTTTTCCCAAAGAACTTGCTTACATTTGAATGCATTAACTTGGTCACAAATGTTGGTATTGATCTGATCCTTTCCATGCAGTTTCAAATTTAAATCCGACAAGTGTTTTGTTATGTCAACCATGAAGGAAAAATCTTGTAACCATACTTGATCAGAAAACAAAGTGATGTGTTGATTCTTGGTTATTAAAAACTGACATATTTTTTCTTTCAAGTCCCAAAATTGTTTGAGAACCTTGGAGCATGATAGCCAACGTACCTCGGTATAGTATGATAAATCTGAATACTCGCTTTCTAATTCAGTTAAGAACAGAGAGAACTGTCGCTGATTTAAACCTCGAGATCTTATGAAATTGATGAATTTTTTATAGGTGTCAACACATTTTCCATTTTTATTACCTTCGTACATAATACTTCCTGATGTATAATGCAATGCGTATGATGAATATTGGAACCATCAGAAATTTTACTTAGTTTTTTTCGCAGTAATGCTACGAAACTGTTGGTTTTTCCAGTCATTGAAGGAGCTCCATCTGTTGCTACAGAAGTCAATTTTGATTGAGGTAAATTGTATTTTTGCAGAAGATCATAAACGCAATTAAATATATCTTCTCCTGTAGTAGTGCCATGCATCGGTACTAGTTCCAATAATTCCTCAAAAATGTTGTAATCCGTGTCGCAAGCTCGAAAAAAAAAACAGCTAACTGAGCTACGCCCCCAATGTCCGTACTCTCATCACAAGCAATGGAAAATGCTTCGAAACAAGATGATTTTTCTTTTATCTGATCATTTAAATTTCTGGCCATATCAGTAACTCTTTCCACAACGGTATTTCGAGACAAAGATATTGCTTGAAACGTCTTCACCCTTCCAGGACAAACAATTTCTGCAGCTATAATTAAACATTCCTTGATGAAATCACCTTCAGTAAAAGGTTTTGAGTGTTTAGCTATCATCTCCGATAAAACGTGGTTTGCATGCACCGCCGCTTCACTCTCTTGTGATACTTTAGTAAACATAAACTGTTGTTTTTTCATTCCCAACTGGAACTCTTTTAACTTTTCTTGTCTCATTAAACCTTCGTAGGTATCATATTTTGATTTATGTTGTTTATTCATTTTGATGAAGACATATTGAATACAAAGGTCTGAAAAAAAATTAGTAATCGCTAACACAAAATAATAAAACGTTTTAATTAATATTTTAAATATTTTTAAAAAATTAATATTTTTGACTTACCAGACACAGAATAACTGCACAAATTATTGAACGTTACTTAATTTTTTTTCTAGTACTCCGAAAGAATATTTTCTTTAAACTTTAAGGCACACAATACTTATGGCGATGTACATACGTTATGTATGTAGGTATATTATTATCAAAACTTACGACTTATGTATGGCGACCAGTGGTTCGTTATTAATAAATAAATTATGTATAAATACAATTTTTAAAAATTAGGCTACAAATTTTTATTAATTTTTTTTTTTATTTATAATTTTTTTTAATTAAAATATATTGTCTGGTGGGCCGTAAATTTATTCGTTGTGGGCCGCATGAGGCCCACGGGCCGCGAGTTTGACATGCTTGTGGTAGATAAATGATAAAACTAACTTTGACTTGTGCGCAATTAATAGGTAGAAAATCTTTCTTTGATAAATAATCTTTAAGATAATAAATTTAGTGATAATAAAACTTATAGGTAAAAAAACTTGTTATCATCGTCGCAATGGGGGCGCTGCTTTCGAGTTAAATCTACAAATCTGCAAATAACTCTAAGGATATTCAAGATATTCAAGAAATTATTTTTCATAAACCTTCCCGGGGATATACCTAATAATATCCCAAAACTTCACGGCGATTGGATGTATGGTTTTTGAATCTATAGAGTACAAACATGCAGACAGACATTCAATTTCATATATATATAGATAATCTAGCTGGGTATCCTTAACTCATTATTGGGAATGATATAGCGAGGAAGGATTTCTTAGTTGACAATGACAATGAAAATAAACTTTATTGACTATTTAGTCAACAATTACACTCAGTCAAGAGTCAGTAATGGAATATTTACAGCTGGATTCCATCAGGAGCCGAGAGCCAGCCTGAGCTCGGATATTCCTCTTTGAATGTCGCGAGCACGCTCGGCGGCTGTGCCGAGAAACTCGGCAAGAATACCCCTATTTTCCAGGTCTAGACGAGAGAAACTCGAAGAGATCCTCCCTGATCCCCCCAGGCGACGATACATGGGTCTATGGCTATGACCCTGAAACCAAGCGTCAATGAGAGGTCAATGTGAGCCCAGAACCAAAGAATCCAGGATGTTGAAATCCAGAAACAAGGTGTTGCTGGTCGCTTTTTTAGATAACAAGGGCATTGTTCATCACGAGTATCTTCCTGAAGGCCAAACAGTTATTAAGGAAATGTCTTTGGGTATTCTTCGCCGTCTAAGGTAAGTGATTCGAAAAAAGGCCAGAAAAATGGACTAATGGTGATTGGATCCTACACCATGACAATGCCCACCCTCACACAGCGCACTTGGTGACGAGTTTTTTGGCGAAAAAGGGGACAGAAATCCTACCTCAACCACCCTATTCCCCAGACATCGCACCAAATGACTTTTTCCTGTTCCCCAAACTTAAAGCAGTTCTAAAAGGAAGACATTTTTACACCAGGGATGTCATAATAGAAAAATCGCTGTTGGCATTGAAGAGCATTCCAAAAGAGGCCTATAAAAACTGTTTCGACAATTGGGAGAAACGATGGCGCTGGTGCGCTGAAGCAAGGAGGATTACTTTGAAAAGTTTTAATAATTAAAAATATATATATCCTACCTTTTTTTTCATGGACCCAGTCCGGGAACTTATGGGTCATACCTTGTATATTGAAAATGGTAAACCTATAGTCAAAATTTTAGGTCTTTACTCGAAAATCTTTGAAGTTTTTACAAATTTGTCCATAACATTCAAAACCAGCGCCGCACTGCGGTTACTGAGAGAATTATGTCAAATATGTTTGCAATGATTCAGTTTTGGCACGAAACCTTCTGCATGCCTTTCCACCTCGCATTTCTCAGGTATTGTACTTTATAAGTTGTAGATAGGTTTCGGTTTTGGCAGTAAACCTTCTGCACCTTCAAGATAAGATGATTTAAAACAATTTTTAAACATCATTGTGAAATATACTTTTATTTTTATATTTTAAGGAGACATATAATTAAATTATATAATTAATTTATGGTACATGGTTAAAAGTAATCATTGATTATTCATAAAAAAAAATTATTTAGGCTATTTTATAATTTGTTGTAAATTCTGAAATGTATTAATATACTAGCCGAGTGGCCTGGGCAACGCCCGGGTTTTACCCGACTGGACCCGGCTTCGCCTGGGTAGTGTTCGAGCGAGGTTTACTCATGAATGAATAGAGGCCCCAACTGTTTGTAAACTCAATGTAATGAATTTACTTTCAGCAAAATGGAGATAAATTGCAAAGAGCAATATCGAAAATGCGTGTAAAAAAATCTGAAATATAGGATCCATTTCACAAACACATCTAATGAATAGAGTGCTGTTTGGAGGAGTGGTCTAAACTGTTAATTTTTAAAAACCATGACCCGGGGTCATCGAATGCAGATTCAGACACTTTGTTCTGAAAAAAAAAAATTGCCCCAATGGCTCCTGATTCTTGAAAAAGTCCAACCCCTCCAGTGAGTGCAAGTAACCAAACTGGGCTTTTATTCTTAAAAATAAAAAAAAATCTAATGATTAGTGTGAATAAAGGAAAATGGTCGGCACAACCTGAAAATTTCACTTTGTCCACTTCACTCTCGGCTGTCCAAGAAGAAACAGCCAGAGCAAACATTTTAAAGGGCACCTAATCCGGAATTTACATATCTAAATAGTTAAGCAACTTTTATAAATGTAATATATTTCTGCAATATTGAAATACCTGGACTTGGAAGAATTTTGTATTAGTTATTGTTGCAGTTTTAGAAAAGTGTGGGAAATTGGATATTTTAACAAAAGAATATAATTTTTAAAATGGTATATAAAATAAAAAGGAAATTTGCATAATTTTCTAATAGTCAAGGGCAATTGTAAAAATACCAAAAAAGCAAGACCAAATAAAAAATATATATATGTGTGATGTTTCAGTAACAGCATTGTTGCCATATAAAGACAAAATTACTGAATGTATTCAGTACCTTTGTCTAAAGATAGCCAAAATGTAACTGAAACCACACATAATGTAATTATTTGTATTCGGTCTTGCTTCCTTTTTTTTTTTTAATCATCCCTAGTACGCGTGGTACAGGCCATGATAACCATGGTGGGTAGGTAGCGACTGCTTTTACTGTAAGCGCACCACATGTCTACAAATGTGATACATTGCTACCAGCTAAATGCATTTTCACTATGGTGTGATTTCCACATGATGGATCTGTAGACACATTATAATCTCTCCAGAGCTTAAGGTAGCAAACAGTACTTTCACATTATATAAATATCAATGCCAAAATCCAGAGTTATGATAGCATGTTGCAGTGTAATGTAGACCTGCAGGATGGGAAAAAGCAATATTATTTCCGGCTTTAATTTGAAAAAGTATTATGAAACGTTAAAAATATAATCTTAACTTTTGAAGCATGAAAAAATGCTAACTTGATGTGTATCAATTTAGTCTAAAAACAAACAGCATGTAAAAGTAAGCACCAATCGAAAGCATTTATTAGCTCTAACAGTGCTGCCCCCAGCGGTAAAAGACTGGAGCTAACGCTTCACGGGTTGGTAAAGTTTCTGTTAATATTACATTAACTTAACAATATTCCATGTCTTGCTAACACAAATTTTTAAAAATAATATGCATAAAAATAATGCAATTCTAAAAATCATAAATGAAGCATCATTAAATTAAATGGGAGAGAAATGGTGTTCCAAATTTTTTTTTTGTTGTAAAACTTTGACCTTTATATTTTAACAAATTCTTAATGTACATAACCCAAACCAAATTGTCTATAAAATTCTGCAAACAAATATAATATTTTAGAGGCAGGAAAATTCTAATGGTGTAAAAATCAAAACAGCAAAGTTATCCTGATAAATGCAATGAGCTATGATAAGGTGTGTTGCAAGCTAACAAAAACTTTAATTGAACCAGAAATGTTGATACCATAAAAAAAAAAACAATTTTCAAGAATAGAGTTATGTAAATGAATTAAATGTGAAAAAATTAAAATAAAATAAAGTAAAAAAAGCTTTATTGATGAAACAACATTAGAGCAATAATGATAACAAATTATGTATTTACAAAAGTCAAGCTTCCCAAAATCATTATTCGAAGAAATCTCTTTAAAAATTGTCAAAATCTAGATCAAAGCCCCCTGATAAACAATATTGCGTGTCTTGCTAAAAGTAGAACTAAAGACAAATAAATTTTTAGGGCTGGAAACACGGGAGCATGCTACATAGAGTTGCCCATGCGAGAAACAGGGAGACTCAAGATGCACACCAACAACTTGCAATGTTTGACCCTGAGATTTATTAATTGTCATAGCAAAGGCAACCATATCTGGGAATTGCAAGCGTCTAAACTTAAAAGGCAGATCATTTGGAATAATAGGTATTCTAGGAATAAGGACCTCTTCCCCTCGAAAAGAGCCAGTTAAAATCCGAGCCTGGAGAACATTAGTGCCCATTTGAGTGATGCATAATCTAGTGCCATTGCAGAGACGGGGTGGATCAAGGTTTCGTATTAAAATTACTGGCACACCAACTTTTAGTACAATTTTGTGTGAAGGTGTACCAGACAATTCTAGTGAATTCAAAAATTCAGGGGGATACGACACAGATTCATCAGGATCAACCATTGTATCAATTGATCTATAGATTTTGCTTTCACCCGGGATTGAATTTAATATTGTATTATTTATTTCTAGCACAGTGCTATTTTTGGGGGCTAAAATAGTGCGGGCACATAACCATTCTTCAGATAAATAGTTTACACCTATATTAGGGAAAACCTTTTCATACAGACTTTCTGAAGATTCCACCACTTGGCAAAAAGTATTTGAAAACTGGATATTACCCTCGGAATCAGTTTCTAGTTGACCTTCTCCTATCTTTAAGAGTTCGTCTGCAAATTGTGCAGCAGTGGTATCATTATGGAGTTGAACTCTCATGTTGACCGTGAGGTGCATTTTCACAATATGGCTCCAAAGATAAGAATACTTTAAACAGGCATTCAGCTCATCAGCAGGTGTACCTCTAGTGACTACTGGAAGAGTCTGTCGGAAATCACCGGCCAAAAGCACTACTAAACCACCCATGGGTTGTGGATCATCACGGATATCCTGTAATGTCAGATCAAGGGCTTCCAAGGCAATTTTATGGGCCATGGTGCACTCATCCCAAACCAGCAACTTACAGCTACGTAAGAGTGAAGCTTTATCACTATATTTTCGTATATTGCAAACAGCAGTCTGGCCCTCCGCAAAAGTCAGAGGTAATTTCAGCACTGAATGTGCAGTTCTTCCGCCCGCAAGCAATGTTGCAGCTATCCCTGAGGAAGCAACAGCAATGGCAATATTTTGTGCCTTCCTAATCATTGCTAATAGAAGATTCAAAAGAAATGTTTTACCTGTTCCCCCCGGCGCATCTAAAAATATAATTATGGGTTGTGACAAATTAATTTTTGCTAAGACAGCATCAAAAACTCTTCTTTGTTCTGGCAAGAGTTTGGGCAGCGCATGGATGCAACATTGTCTTCAAGTTCTGCCGTATCATACGCAAGTTCTCTTAAAATGTCAGAATTGGTAACCACATTTCTCCTGGGTGCTCCTAAGCCTAATTCCTGCAGTTTCTTCCCACATATAGATACGACACGATCCTCAATGTTACACAATGTTTCATTATATATCAGATCATTATACCTGATGGAGGAATCGAGAAGCTGATAACGATGAAGAATATCACTTGCCATCTCATCTCTATAGGTAATCCATAACTGCTGAGGGTTCGAAATTGTGCACGTAGAAATTAATATGGCAAACAATTGCCTTACTCTTGTAGGAGCCTGACAAAGAACGGCCTCATCCATTGTGACAACCCAATGGTTATCATTCTCCAATAATCCAATAGCTGCGCATGTTTCTCTAAATGTTTCGTATTGACTGCCATTAACAATCTTCAAATATGCGAAGGAAGTTGGTCCCTTGATGTTATGTAGTAACATACGTAAACAAAAGCATTCAAAGTTACTGACATGCACAGCGTAAACCCGTCCAATAGTGTCTGATCTCTTCACTCCAGGCTGTCCTTCGACCAGCTTGCCTTGAACGCGCCTTCTCCATTCGTGGGCAGAAGAATTCCAAGTGTAGTATTGGGGAACATCTGGATAGAGCAGGGTCCTAGCAAAGGAATCAGTTTGGCATAATGAAAAAAATGCAGTCAGGGTTGTCCTTGGTGGATTACGCATTCGATGGGCAAGAGTGTTTTGATTGAAATATATCCGTTCTCCATTCTCAAGATGCACAGCTAAATGGATAACAGCTGGATGGCATTGGTGTAAAGGGAAGCTGAGAAGACGCCAAACAGCTTCATTGCTGCTTATGTATCTGGCACACTGATACATTCGCACCTCATTTTGAGGGTCAGGACCTCTACCTTCTCTGCGTAAATTAATAATAGCTTGATCACTGCCCTTATTGACATATTTGCAAATATATTTTATTGCCTTAACAGAACTACAGTTCTCAACATTGATATGTGCACAAAACATCTTCGATAGCAATGGAGAATAAGGCACCACCCAACGATTGTCAATTGTGACCTCTTCTCGTCCACGTATTTTAACCTTTGCAGTAAAGCCACCTGCTTCAGGTGCGCGTCTCCTATATAAAGGATAACCATTCTCATTAGTCTGGGTTTCCAGCAAAAACTGTTTTGGATATTTTTTAGAACAGCTACTATTCTTCATACAGGGGGACACAGGGTTGTACTCACCGCAAGGCCCATGTATCATATTCTTAACCACAATGTTATACAATAGCGGGTCTTGAATAGGATCTGGAAACTCAGCACATATAACAGAGTCTATCTGAGTGGGACGGAGCTTATTTGCTAGCCAAACTAATATGTGAGCATGAGGAAGTCCCCTTTTCTGCCATTCAACAGAATACATCCACGCAACTGCTGCTCCATACAATTGGCCTTTTGTTAGAGCCCCAATAAATTTAACTAATTTTTGCCGAAAAACCCGAGCTGTGATATCATGTCTATCCAGCTGTTTTTGTCCTGGTAGCAACGCTGCAGATAGCTCTTCCCAAGAGGGGTTACTTGTAAAAGTAATAAAAAGATCTGGACGCCCAAATTTCCGAACATAACAAAAAGCATCCTGCGTATATTCTGCCAAATACCTGGGACTATTGACAAAACTTGATGGTAAAATTATCCTTTGACCCAAGCTATTAGGGTTAATATTTGCATCAGTTGACAGGGCATCGCGCAAATGAATATAACTCTCTGCACGCAAGTTTCTCTGGTGCAGCGTAATATAGCGCAAACGTTCACTTTCTACCTTCGCATACATATCGACCAGGAATTGATGAAAGAGCTGGCCAAATTGAACAATGACATTTGGACTATTTCGGCGAACCATAATAAAATAGCCATAAAAATCCATAGAAGACACTTTACTTGACAAAGGCTGGCTAGTGTTTGGGTCGATCTGAGGAATATGAAAAGAATATCCTTCTTGGCCTTTCCAGAAAATTAAAGGATATTAAAGGGCATCATAAAAGCGATGTGTGTCGCTAACATGTTGTAGCAAATTATCGCGCTGATGTAAAACAATGTCACGTGAGCCAAACTGATTACCAGCTAAGACAACCGCAACCTCATCAGCTGTAGGAGCATTATACCGTCTAGGATGTTGACCAGGAGGTGTCCGATCAGCATTTACAACAACTCCGTATGCATCACTGGGGAGATTTTCAAGTGCAGTTTTAAACTGTTGAACCAGTAGATTGTGTTGGTGCAACATGCGCTGCAAACCCTGTACAATATTACGACGTACTCCCTGTATTTGCTGGCATCTTCGATCAGTCTGAATATCATCATCATCATCATTGCCCATAAAATAGATCTGAAGAAATCTACTTGGCTGGTTCTCAGATGGCATAAGTGAACCTATTCTGTGGTAGACCTGGCCTTGGATAGAAAATGTGGTTGGAAAAGTAACAGAGTGGGTTTGGTTTTCAGCTCCAAATGATGTCATTTGAAAGCAGGAATTATATTTGCGAATATTACGCAAAAAATGGACTGAATCAGAATTCTCTCCAGATAAAAGGCTGCGAAGTGGCTCGGGAGGTAAGTCAATTAATGGCAAACGGACTTTCCCGTTTGAACAGCACATTCCAGAAGACTCATCTTTCCATCTTAAGGCCCCACAAAACCTGCATGTAGTGTCCATCATCCCAAGGGAAATTAAAGGGTGCTTAAAGTATTCAACAGCAACAGAATAATTAAAACCTGCATTTTCCATAGAAGACCAAACGCTGCTGAAAATATTATGTGTTCTAGTATTCCTCCGAGTAGAAGAATATATTTCTGAATGAGCCTGTAAGCGAGAATGGATGGGAGCAGGTGTCTCTAACGACCGCACAGCGGCTTGACGCGCAGACTGTGAACGCAATCTTCGAATATTCTGTCCTCTGGTTTCGCGCAGTCTGTAAGCATGCTGAACCCTAGAGCTATTGGAACGCTGAGAAAGATTGCTTCTCCTATGGCTTGGCATACCTACAAACACAAAGCATTAGTAAAAATAAAAATAAGGATAACTGAAAAAATGTAAAATATCAAGGGCTGAGAATGAAGAAAAAAATTAAAAATAGTGTATTAAAATAAGCTCGACTCATGACTAAGGCCAAAATAAAAAAATGCATAGAAATAATCTGAAAGGAGGGGGAAAATGCATAAAACTCAGTGAAAACGTAAAACAACTGATTAAAAAAAATCAAATGGAAGAAGACGTAAAAAAAAAGTATTATTTGCTGAGAAAATATGCACAATAAATAAATGAGCAGCTACATATTAGGAAGCAGATAAATATAAATACTACCCAAACAAATGACAGCAAAACAAAACAAAAAAAAAGACAATGGAAGAAGGCCTAAAAAAAAAAGTTAATTTGGTTGAAAAAAACTGCCCAATAAATTGAGCCTATTGCTGAAAAAATATGCACAATAAATATGAGTAGAACATATATAGATATACATGAGCAGCTACATATTAGGAAGCAGATAAATATAAATACTACCTAAACAAATGACAGCAAAACAAAAAAAAAAAGACAATGGAAGAAGGCCTAAAAAAAAAAGTTAATTTGGTTGAAAAAACTGCCCAATAAATTGAGCTTATATAGATATATATGAGCAGCTACATATTATGAAGCAGATAAATATAAATACTACCTAAAAAAATGACAGCAAAAAAAAAGACAATGGAAGAAGGCCTAAAAAAAAAGGCTAATTTGGTTGAAAAAAAACTGCCCAATAAATTGAGCCCACCCCTTAAAAAAAGCAGTTATTAAAAATGTATAGAAGCTGCTTACAATATAAAATATTGCATGGAACAAACATATATAGTAAAATATATGTAGTAAGCTATACAGAAAAAAACATAATTAGAAATTAGAAAATTATTTCTAAACAATAATCTAAATCGTAAATGATTATATGAATATATAATACAAAATGAATATTCCTTTTATGAGAATCAAACAGTATACCTTTGTCTAATTTGTATGAAAAAACTGCCCAATAAATTGAGCCTACCCCTAAAAAAAAGCAGTTATTAAAAGTGAATAGAAGCTGCTTACAATATAAATGCTAATAAGTATTAAACATATATAGTAAACAATATATAGTAAAATATATAGTAAAACATATATAGTAAAATATACGTAGCAAGATATTAAAAAAAAAAACATAATTAGAATTAGAAGAATTAGAATTAGAATCTAACCTTTCGAAATACGCAGAGTGTAATAACAAAACGTCTATTAACCAATCACAATCAAGTTCGTCACGACCAGTGCGGCGCCAAGCGGCAAAAGGCGCGAACTAATCCATTTCAGTTAAAAAAATTTAAAAAAAAGTACATTAACCTTTGTAGTTTTTTGAATAGCCTATATGTTAAACGAAATCTTCAGCTACCTACATGCGAAATTCCATAATGATTGAGTCAGTAGATTTTGCGTGATGCGATAACAAACATCGATTTCGCATTTCATTTTTATAGATATAAGGATTATATAATTATCTTAACATTAATTTTTTTTGTTTGTCTTATATACTATAAAGTTCTATTCATGATAAAATTGTGAAAAAGTTTTAAAATTACAAATATTATCTCACAAACAGTTTATTTTCATTAAAATGGCTAGCTTTCAAGCGATAATCGCTCTTCAACGGGCTTAATAAAATATCGACTTATTATTAGAGCCCGTTGAAGAGCGATTATCGTTTGAAAGCTAGCGTTTTCAATAAAAAGAAACTGATTGTGAGAAAATATTTGTGATTTTAATACTATAAAGTGTTTCATTTTAAAATATTATTTGTAGGGGAGATCCCGGGTGAGAGAGAGAAGCCGGGTCATATTTTATAATTGTAAAGAATAGTATAACGATTTTTAAAGAATAAAAATAACCTTTTTTTACAACATTCGTGGCCAGAGGAAAATACTCCAGAGTGAAACCCTGGCGTTTCCCTTTAGTTCGGTTAATAAAGCTTAAAAAGAGAATGTGCGTGTGAGAATATCATCTGGTATACTGAAAATTTTTCAACCATACCAAAGGTAAATTATTGTAATAAAATTGTTTATTCAGAACTTTTATCAATTTTCTCAATATACATGTCGTGATTACATTTGTTATCTTATACCCTCATTTTATTCATTTCATATAGAGCGTTTTAAATAAAATTGAATTTTATTTTTAGCATTTTATTCAATTTGAACACACGCGATGACAAATCAATTTTATAATTATGTAATATTTTTCAAATATATAATATAGAGTCGACTCTTGATAATTTGAAACTCAACAGACCAGAGAAAATTTCAATTAATCAAAGATTTCAAAATAACAGGAGTTTAAACAACTAAGAAGAAGGGAGGGAAAAAATAAATTGAACAAGAGTTTGAAAATTTGGCAGTTTCGGAATATACATACTTTGTTGACACAAGATTAAATAAGTGAATCACCGCAAATTTTAAGGTAATAAATTTATTGGAAGCGCTTTCTGGTGTTGCTCTTTCTCAAACAAGAGTTTGATATTAAAATTCGTGATTTATTATTTTAAAATTTGTACAATTTTTCACAAATATTCATTTTAAAAAGAAGTCCGTAATTTTTTTTTTTTTTTTTAGTGAGCGATTTCATTCTATCATTATCCAATGCATTTTCGATAGTAGTGAGGGCGGGTAAGAAATCATCACTTGTGTCGGTTCTGAGGACGTAGAAGCGTAGGGTAGTAAGTTATATCCTTGTCTCGTTCAATGTGATTGGAATTGGCGGGTGGTCTTCTTCCTCGCCCTGATCCAGATGGGTCAAATTCAATATGTTGGCATCGGTTAGGACACCGTGAACACTGATGTCATCGTCGACATGAGAATAAATCCTCAAATGTTGATTCTCTATAGTTAGGTAGACGTCCCCACCCTGAGTCAGAATTTGTAATTTTTGACCGCTCTGATGACTGTTCTACGCTTTCGGTGTGCTTAAACCCGCACTTTCTAAAGCAGTTATAAATAGTAGTAGGGTTGACATTTTTTTCAGGCCTTATTAATCATGATTATAATGTTCAAAACTGTTATATTTTCACCTTTTTCTATGCTCTTTCTCTTTCAACATATACAGTTAAACCTGTCTATAGCGTCCCCTCTAAATAGCGCCTCTCTCTTTATAGCGCCCGATTTTAAATACGTGGGACGATGCGATTTACATTAAAGGTGACCTGTCTATAGCACCCTATTTTGGTGAATCCCAAGAGAGAGCGCTATAGACAGGTTTAACTGTATTTATATTTACTCTTAAAATTGAAATTTGTTGTTTTAAAATAAGCTATAAATCACATTAAAAAGGATACTCATATAAATAAAAAAAGGGTTATATATTTAAAAAAAAAATATAATTATAGAGAGATATATTTATAACCCAGGTTTTTGGAGCATATAATTATAAAATTAAATAAATTAATTGTCTTCGCGCGTGTGCAAGTTGAAGAAAATACTAAAATAGTCAAATATATTTAAAACGCTCTATATGGAATGAATAAAATGAGGATGTAAGGTGACAGATGTAATCACAACATGTATATTGAGAAAATTGATAGAAGATTTATGTGAAAAATAATATCTGGATAATTAATTTTATCGCATTAATTTACAATAGGTAAGGTTGAAAGAATTTCAGTAAACAAGATGATTCTCTCATACACATGCTCTTTTTTAAAGTACAGTAGAACCTCCCTGTAAAGGACACCAAATTGCAGAGCCGAAGTGTCCTTTAAGGATAGGTGTCCTCTTACCGGAGAGTTGCTAAATTGTTTAAATGGTAATTTTTCAAATGAAAGCTGTCCTTTGTGGAAAGGTGTCCGCTAAATAGAGGTTCTACTGTTTTACTAAATGAATGACCCGGGCAACTCCCGGGTTTTACCCATGAGAATTTTTCCCCGAGCATGAATATATTGAAAATATTTTATATTTTTAAATTCTATTCGTTACAATTATAAATTATAACCCGACTTCACCCGGGATCTTCAGAAGTGAATATTTGCCTTACAAATGCTTTTAAATTGATCATTTTATGGTATATAGGACAAATACAAATTAATATAGAGAATTCTGAAATATAATGATACAATTCAGAATTTGACAATAAATTAGAGAATATCCTAAATATAAAACTATTTTACAACTATATTTTAGTATTAAATCCTCTTGTCTTGAAGGTGCAAAAGGCTTATTGCCAAAGCCAAAACCCTTTCCAACTTATAAAGTACAATACCTGAGAGATGTGAGGTGGTAAGGAATGCAGAAAGCTTCCTGCCAAAACTAAACTTTGGTATTGCAAAAAAAAAAAAAAATGAACATAATACTCTCAGGTACGCACTGAGGCGCTGGGTGTGAATGAAATAGACAAATTTGTAGATAAATTTTCAAGGTTTGAAAAAACCTGAAAATTTGATTAAAGGTGTTCTAAATTAAATATTTATACTGTTGAATTTCAGCCAGATTAATTATGTTTTGAGAATGTGAATAGCAGAAAGACATATATTCACATACTTACATACATTGTTTATATATATATTTATGAAATATAAAAATTGGTTGGCCAAATATCACGGAACAAGTTAAATAAAGGTTTGGTTTATTTTGGTTCCACTAGATGGCGCTCTGCCATCTAGAAATGCTCATGTTAGCCTGATCAGGATTGGTCTTTTCATTTTTAATATATTTATAGATAACTAGTTATAATTCTATATCTATTCATATAACGGGATGATATACTAATAATTTATAATAGAGTATGATACCTTAATTCAATAAATTAAAATGAATCTTTTTACCAATTAGATACCAAAGACTCAAAAAATCAACTCAAAAGAATGTATGAAAGAAATGAAAGTATTCAAAGAACGAATGTTTCTTTTTTCACAAAAATCAAATTTATACTCTCCTTAATGTTCATAGTTTATCTGAATACAATTTCTAAGTATTCACCCTTTAGTATATCATATATGAGCAGTATCATCCAATACAAAATTAAAGCTCTAAGAGGCGTTCTGGTAGATTAAATATGTGCTTTATAAAAAAATGTAAAATAAAAAAGCGTTAGTTCCAGGCTTTTACCGCTTGGTGCAGCACTGGTCACGACGATAAATGAATTTGATTGGTTAATAATTTTACACCTAGTTTGTTTTCACGATGAATGTTTTTAAAGGGTAAAATTATCCAATCGCCGTGAAACTTTAGGAAGTTATTTACTATAATACTGGGAAGGTTTCTGGTTTAAATTTGAATTGAAATAAATATCCGTTGCAATTTTATTTGCAAATTATCTACTTTCACTAGCAAGCAGCGCCTTTCGCGGTTTCTGGTGAAATTACATTTATAAATTGTAAAAATGCTAAAAAATGTGTTCCAAGTATGATAAATTTAATATTTAATTTGAGGATTTATCAATATAATATTACAATGACGTTGTAAAAAACTTGGCATTTCAATATTAATTTATATTTAGAGAAAATATCTTATTTAAAATTTAATAAATGTTTTCAAAATAATTATGTGTTTCAAAAATATATTTAAACGCATAATAACAATATTTATATACGTTTATAAATCTATAAATAGGTGGATTGGATGTTCTCTAGAATCGTTCTAACAAATGTTTACTTTTACTCAATTAAAAACCGGGCGAAGCCGGGTACATTCGATAAATACAGTTATTTACAAATGTTCGTTTTTGGCGAGATACCATTCCTTCAACATCAAATTATCGAGTGGACCAATTATTATTTATTTTATTCAACTTTCGAGTATTTTTCAAGGGACCGGTAAAACCTTCAAATTATCGAGAGTATAGACAAGTATAGATTCAGTAAGAATTGAATGTTTGCTAGAATCCTTTTAAAAATGTTCGTTAGGCAAACTTTTACTCGGGTAAAAACCGGGCGAACCGGGAACATATATATATGTTTGTCGGCGATGCACGCCCTCAATATGTAACTAATCTCGCTGAAATTTCAACACGACAGAGACTTAAATCTGGAAGAGTTTTGTCGCAATTTTACCAAAGAAAAATTATAATTAACCAAGTATTGAGCAACAGCATTCTTTTAGTCAGAAATGATGATGACAATATTGGTGTATCAGCTTGATATTGACATAAACAAAATTCTTTAGGGGAATATTCACTGAAGCAGTCCACGGGCGAAGCAAGATAATCGTTTTTAGTAGGCAGGAACAAAATTCTACCAGCGAAACATTCACTCGAGCATAAGTCACACGAAGCCAGGTCATCACTATACATAAAATATCGTTTCTCGGCCTTTTGGCTAAAATCATCTTGTATATCACTAGATATTTTTATTTATATACATATTTTTAAAAATCTGTTTAGTAGAGAGAGAGAATATGTTTGCTAGAAAAATTTATTTCATATATTATAAAATATATAATGTAACGAATATTATTATTATCATAATATTCTGTGTGTTCCGGAATATTATTATCAATAATATTCGTTATGCAAACTTCCACTCGGGATAAAACCCGGGCGAAGCCGGGTACACATCCACTAGTATGTATATATATAGAAATTTTAAATATGGTTAAAAATTTTAAGCAGCCCATTTTCTTTTAATACTAAAAGATGTATTCATCTGGAACAGGAAGTAAACTATTAATATAGATATTTATAAATGTATTTATACATGTATATCTTGATGTTTCTTATGATTTGGGTATAGTAAGGTGGATTGCCTTTTTTATTTTGTTTTATTATTGCTTGTATAAAAGAATTGAGTGGAAAAACTTTACAATTAAAGTCTCAAAGTGTGGAGAAGACTGAATACAATTGTTGAGTTAGCTTCAAATCCTTCTATCCAAAATTGAGCTTTTCATTAGCTGCGCTTGCAAAAACCTGGCCAAAATCGAAAATTTTACATAACCCTGATATATCAGAAAACCATAAGACTCAGCAATATAATATATACATTTATAAACTAAAAAGGCCAGCTAATGATTAATACATTATTAAACAAAATCTTGAACAATGTGGAATTAAAAAGGTGAATGTAAAAGAGTGGTTACAAAACACACACATGGCAGAAGTAAACAAAAATATTTATCAAAAGAGAAATACATTAAATGAAATTTATTACATTAATTTATGACATATATTTTAAGGTATTATTGGGATTAAATATGAATTTACATACAAATAGGTACAAATTAGCGTCTTCAGGTAGAAGTTCATATATTTTACAATACAGTAGTTAAACTAAGACAAATAATTTCAAAACAAATAACTAAGTTATAATATTGTCATTTTAATTTTGTTCTAATATATATCATTCTGAATTCCAAAAATGAATTTGATTGACAAATCTCAATATATTGAATTTGTTTGATCTTTTCAAATCCAGTTCCTTGGCAACCGAAAATAATTTTGAGCGCAATTTTTCTTTCTCAATGCCTTCAGAAAAGCGTTCTTGAATCATTTCAAAGTAGTTTGGAAAATGTATCTTATAAAAAGGCATGTTCAATTCCATATTTTCTCGTAGACCTGTTGATTCATTCGATAGATAACCCGCTAACCTGTTTTGGTCATTTTCTAGCAAGAAACTAAGCAATGTAATATTGGATTTACCAAGAAGATGATTCTTCATTATAGCAACTTGACTCTTGCAGCTATTCATCCATTGAATCAAATTATTTGGTAAATGAATATTTTCAGGCAAACTATATGTTGGGTGCCATAGAATAAAATATAATATCCATAATTTTACAAATGGTTGTAAACTTTCAATTCTATTATTCATTAATTGAATGTCACTCAAAAATTCAGATAAATTAAAATGAGTAGAATATCTTAATAATCGTTTTGTAACTAGATTTTCACTGATATTATGGATATCTCTTAATATCATGATTTCAAATGCAGCTGAATTAAAAGGTAAAAAATCATTTTTGTTTTTAATATTAGCATCAGCTCCAGCATCTAAAAGAGTGTGAATGATGACTGGATTTAAAGAACGAGAAGCTTTATACAACGCGGTCTCACATCCTATATTCTTTGCATTTATTGAAGCGCCAGCTTGTATTAACATTTTTGCTATTTCATTGCTTTTATTTTCTATCGTCATTGATAAAGGTGCATCATTCAAAATACATTTTTCATTAACATCAGCTCCTGATTTGATCAAGAAACTTGCCACTTCTCGAGACTCATATAAGCATGCATGATGTAAAAGTGTTCTATTAGATGCATCCTTTTTGCCTATATCGGCTCCAGCATCAAACAAAAGCTTAAAATTTAGAAATTTCTTCGATTCAATTGAATAAAAGATTGCTGTAAGAGTGTTCTGGCATCTCGCTTCTAAATCAGGCTTGACTTTTAAAAGATATTTTAAGAAGTTTGCATCACATTTCTCAGAGGAATTCATTAATGGTGTTCTTCCCCAACGATCAGGTAGATTACAATCTGCGCCTTCAATAATCAGGTATCGAAATATTTGAAAATTGTTAGTTTCGATAGCTTTCTGAAGTGGGGTTATTTCATCCTCATTCCTGGCATTTATGTCTGCACCCTTGTCTAATAATTTTCTACAAAGGTATTTGTTATTTATAGCGACAGATAGATGCAGTGGGGAGTCCAAATAATCGATCAAATACCTCATCTTTAAAAGTTTACTTTCAAATATAATAGGTTGATTCCTAAAATATATAAAAGTGTTACTCATTAAATTCCTGTCAAATTTAAAATTTACATCAATCCCCTCTTCTATTGTCATATACACTTCATTGAAGTTTTCCAGAATAATATTATGCAAAAATTTAATTTTTGAATCCATTATACCATTTGTATCCATTATAGTCGAGATTTATTTTCTGATGTTTAAGTTTTTATTATGAATTTGAATTATTAATTGATACACCAACATTGAGTTTCTGAATATTGAAAACGTATCTTAGTCAAAAAATAATTCAACTCTGTGAAACTAATATAATAATATATATTCTGTGAGTTTTATGAAAAGATATCAATTGATTTTTTTTTAATATTTTAATTTTAAATATTAATATTCAAATCTTTTTGTGATAACAAAAAATCATAACTGTTTCTTATTTTCTTTGTCTATATAAATAAACAATTTAATTTTTGCAAATAATTACAAAGTGCTTAGAGATTCAATCGTGATTAAATTAGCCACTTATAAGGAGTTAATATGAATCATTTAAAGGGGAATTTAAAAAAGAGGGATTGTTCAACGAACATCTATAAATTGTAGGACGTTCAGTAAGTGTTTATGTATTTCTACATACTTAAAATTTTCAATTACGATTTACTACCATTACTAATAAACACAATAAAAAACATCCATTTAAAAGGATATGTTCACAACCTTTTTATAATCAAACAGGACGATTGTTTTTAATCTATATATTTATAAAATTGAATGTCAGTCTGTGTGTACTCTATAGATTTAAAAACCATACATCCAATCGCCGTGAAATTTTGGGATATTATTAGGTATATCCCCGGGAAGGTTTTTGAAAAATAATTTCTTGAATATCTTGAATATCCTTAGAGTTATTTGCAAATTTGTAGATTTGACTCGCAATCAGCGCTCCCATTGCGACGATGATAACAAGTTTTTTTATCTATAAGTTTTTTATCACTAAGTTTATTATCTTAAAGATTATTTATCAAAAGTAAGATTTTCTACCTATTAATTGCGCACAAGTCAAAGTTAGTTATCGAGTATTTTTCAAGGGACCGGGAAAAATGTTCACTAGATAAAACGATTATTTTGTAATGTAGAAAATTAGGAAAGACAAAATTCAGGATGACACGGCAATTTATTTGAAACAAAATGAGATAAGGGACCGGGAATAAATGTTCACTTTATCGAGAGATTCAAATTTACGAGTTTCAAATTATCAAAATATATCCTTTTTTTTATAAGCTTGTAGAGAATTGTTTTAACAAATGTTTGTTAGACAAACCTTTACTCATGTAAAACCAGGGCGAAGCCGGGTACGTCTGCTAGTCTATATATATAAAAATGAATGTATGTGTGTGTGTGTCCTTTATGCCTGACCAAACCACTCATTGGAACGCCATGAAACTTTGGGAAGTTATTTAGTATAGTACTGGGAAGATTTCTAGCAAATAAAATTTTTGAAATAACTTTTCGCCTAAAAATAATCAAGATAAATATTCTAATTTATCTGTTATAATTCAACAATCTTCTCTAAATATTTTCATGATGATACGATGATTTTGTAATGTAGAAAATTAGGAAAGACAAAATTCAGGATGACACGCCAATTTATTTGAGACAAGAATAATGATACAATTCCAAGGCAAGATACTATTCCTTTAACTTCCAATTACCGAGGGAACCAATTAATATAGATTTTATTCAACTTATCGAGTATTTTTCAAGGGACCGGGAAAAAATGTTTACTTTATCGAGAGATTCGTTAGACAAACCTTTACTCGGGTAAAACCCGGGCGAAGCCGGGTACATCCGCTAGTTTATAATATAAATTATATGCTTTAAAGTATAGATATAAAAAACATAAGGTTGAAATGGACAGTGAATCGTCTCTTTTACAAAGAGAAGGAAGCGTGAAACGCCCGCGTATTGGTGAGCCTTCTTGCAACTTCGAGTTTAACCAGATCAAGGCTATCTATCAGAAGGTTACAATAAAAATGACTGACGTAGCAAAGTCGAACGGCATGACCACAGAACAACTTCAGTCAATGCTATTCCTGATGGGATGAGCTCTAAAAGGAACTGAGGATATAATACTTGATGTATATAAGGGGATAAATCACGCCCAAGAACATCAAATCCTCAAGGAGAAACCCTACATAAACGCCACAGCCAAGCCGAATGTCACAAAACCGATCCCACTCACAAAAAAGCAGCAGACCAAACCCGCCCCAAAAAAATTCACAACCGCTTATGAATCACATGTACTCATAAAGTCAGACAATCCATCCAAGGAAGCACGTGAAATTATACGTGAAGTAAAAAAAGTAGACCCCTCAATCCTGAATTCCTCGGACGTGGCAGCCTCCCTCAATGGAAAAGGACGGCTGGTCATCCACACCAGAACCATTCAAGGTGCTTCGACTCTCGCGGCGAGATTCAAAGCTAATAAAAATATCCCCAATTCCTTGAAATGCACGGAAAGACCGATCATCCATCCCAGATTTTGCTTGTTCAGTGTAGAAAGCTGCACAACCAACAACATGATCCTGGAAAGCCTCCAAATTAACGAGGATATCAAAAACCTCTCCGGGACAAGAATGTTCAAGATTGCCCACCGTCCAAAAGACAACCCTCATGGCTACACCACAGTCTTCCTCGAGGTTGACAACGAAGTGTCAAATTTCTTGGGCCATCGTGGAAAGATCCCCTTTGCAGGACTCATTCTACGGTACGAAAAAAGTATCCACCTAAAACAATGTTACCGCTGCTGCAGCGTTGGACACCGCGCTACAGCTTGCCCTGCTGTCCAACCCATCTGCTTCAAGTGTGGCAAGGTCGGCCATTAGAGTCACTCTTGCCCAAACTCTTCTGCAAAATGCCATAATTGCTGCAAGAAGACCGGAGCAGTATTTGAGAAGCTAAGCCACTATGCCACAGCCCGTACATGCCCTCTGGTGAAAGCCAAATTAGCTCAACTCACCCGAAATGACTAGATCCTTCAAAGTTCTCCAAGCCAATCTCAGAAAGTCACCTTCTGCAGTAATCAAACTCTCCAGCATAGCAGCAGAACAAAGAATAGACGCCATTCTGCTACAAGAATTACCAAAGAATTTCAAATGGCCTAACTCAAATTTCGTCACCTTCATCCCCAATGATAACTACACCCCTGCGGGACTTGTTATTCGAGCAGACTTCAACCCCATCCCACTCAGCTCTAATGACCCCAAAATTGTCACTGCCCTGATTCGATTAGGCAGCCAAGCGGTCGTCATTGCCTCAGCATACTGGCATAACAGTGCATCAGAAAAACATTTTCCTACCAACTCTGGAACATACTCTAAATAGAACTCCCTTCCCGTGCATCCTTGGCATGAATGCCAATGCCCACTCTCCAACCTGGGGCAGCGTAGCCGTCCGCGACACTCGTGGAGCTAGTTTGGAGGCCTCCGCTTCACTAATGGGCCTACACTTTCCGGGTGGTCCAATACCTTATACCTGGTCCAACGGGGCCCTGCGCTCCTCCATAGACGTCACCCTACCATCAAGCTCCCTCGCCTTCCATGCCACTAGAGTTTGTCTCCAGGAGATGGCCTTCTCAGACCATCTCCCAATCCTTACCAATTTCTCAAATATCCTACCTTCGGAGCCCACCAGTTCGTGGGTCGAGTCTTCATGTCTGGAAGCAGCGTTAGCAGCTTTACTAGGGAACACCCTCCACCACGTGGCCTCACGCCTCCAGACCGCACTTACCCCAGGAGATATTGACGAAGCAGTTATTATCCTCACCACCTGTCTCCAAGAGGCCTGAGATGCATCTATGAAGAAGAAGTCCAAGTCACCAAGACCATCAAAACCATGGTGGAACAAAGAACTTTCTAAGCTCCGCAATATTGTGGTGGCTCTCCGCCGCTGCTCCCAAAACACCTTCTTTCCCACCAGGAGCTTCTTCAAAGGCCTTTACAGAGCCTGCCACAATAAACTCAAAGCGGCTATAAGGCGAGCAAAGTACCTCAGAACTATTTTCCAACAGATTGGACTGTGCCAAGACCAACAGTGGACTGGCTCCCAACCTTTATCCAAGAACCTGCATTCACAGCGGCTGAAATCATCCGCGTGATCCGACGATGTGGATTAAGAAAGTCCCCAGGTCCCGACAGACTTGGAGTCAGGTGCATACTCCTCGATTGACCAGCACTGCATGAACTCTTATCGCAAATCTTCACCAAATGCCTGCGCCTCGGACACTTCCCAACCCCTTGGAAAGCTGGACTACTGGTTTTCATCCCCAAACAAAACTCCACCTCATCCAACCCACTGGACAATTACCGTCTAATTACTATGATCAATACATTAGCCAAAGGTTTTGAAGGATGCATCCTATCGAGGCTGCAATGGCTAGCAGACCAGCATGGCTGGTTATCGTCCATGCAATTTGGCTTCGTCCCTGGGCGTTCGGCAGAAGGAGCCCTTGACTCAATCAACAACTTTATCAACGACGGCCTGAAGCACTGGACAAAGACAGTGGCAATAAGCTTGGACATTAGCCATGCCTTCGACACGGTTCAAAGACATACCATCATTCAAGGCCTCCGGGACCTCAACTGTCCCGAAGAGCTTATACAACTCTCTGCAAGCTCTCTCAGAGGCAGGAGAGTGATCTATCAAGCCTGGGACTCCACTATCACCGCGCACACAGTACAGGGTGTTGTACAATTTTACACAATAGGCGCAAATATAGAGTTTGTGAGAAATATTCTTAGATCAACAAAAGAATTTTAATTTAAGATTTAAAACCTTTTTTTTTTTTGGGTCTCGATTCCCAAATATATCATTATTCGGAAAAAAGACAAACTACAATTATTTTAAAATTCAAGACTAATATTATAAAATATGAATTTGTATTTTTAGTGTTGATGTTTTTTTTTAAACAATCTTCCATATAATATATATTATATATATATACATATATATTATATAAAATAAAAGGATTTAAAAGCGCGAATGTTTCTTTTATACATAAAACGAACTTCTACTGTTCTTACTGCGATGAAAAAATATATTGGGAGGGCTTGGCTCATCAGTAGTGAACCCTCCCAGCGGTTTCGCCAATTTAATCCACCAGACCGCTTCTCAGAACTCTAATACTGTATTGGATCATTCTGCTTTTATATGCTACATTGAAGGATGGAATCTTAGAAATGGTTTTCAAGTAAACTATGGACATAAGTTTATAGGACAGTAGAATTACATTCAAATATTTGCTTCGAGCAATGCTCTTCAGCAAACTATAAAGACAAGGCCATTAGGAATAAATTAACACAAATCAATAACGCGCCATCTTTACATATAAAATAAAAGGATTTAAAAGCGCGAATGTTTCTTTTATACATAAAACGAACTTCTACTGTCCTTACTGCGATAAAAAAATATATTGAGAGGGCTTGGCTCATCAGTGGTGAACCCTCCCAGCGGTTTCGCCAATTTAATCAACCAGACCGCTTTTCAGAGCTCTAATACTGTATTGGATCATTCTGCTTTTATATGCTACATTGAAGGATGGAATCCTAGAAATGGTTTTCAAGTAAACTATGGACATAAGTTTATAGGACAGTAGAATTACATTCAAATATTTGCTTCGAGCAATGCTCTTCAGCAAACTATAAAGACAAGGTCATTAGGAATAAATTAACACAAACAATAACGCGCCATCTATACATATAAAAGGATTTAAAAGCGCGAATGTTTCTTTTATACATAAAACGAACTTCTACTGTCCGTACTGCGATGAAAAAAATATATTGGGAGGGCTTGGCTCATCAGTGGTGAACCCTCCCAGCGGTTTCGCCAATTTAATCAACCAGACCGCTTCTCAGAGCTCTAATAATGCTTTGCTTTGTGTTAATTTATTCCTAATGGCCTTGTCTTTATAGTTTGCTGAAGAGCATTGCTCGAAGCAAATATTTGAATGTAATTCTACTGTCCTATAAGCTTATGTCCATAGTTTACTTGAAAACCATTTCTAAGATTCCATCCTTCAATGTAGCATATAAAAGCAGAATGATCCAATACAGTATTAGAGCTCTGAGAAGCGGTCTGGTGGATTAAATTGGCGAAACCGCTGGGAGGGTTCACCACTGATGAGCCAAGCCCTCCCAATATATTTTTTCATCGCAGTAAGGACAGTAGAAGTTCGTTTTATGTATAAAAGAAACATTCGCGCTTTTAAATCCTTTTATTTTATATGTATTGATGGAGCGTTATTTCTTTGTGTTAATCTTCCATTTCTTTATAAACAGACATTAGAGCAGATTACTATCAATGAAGTCCACTTTCAGTATTGGACTATAGAAGAATGGAACTGGTTCAACGACCGGGTCTAGTATAGCAGTCCGAGTTTTCTTAGCCTTAATAAAGCTCAACAATAAAGTATATGATGTTATCTTTTTATAATAATTTTATATATTTTTTTAAAAACTGTGTTTCAATATTATGTAATAGGAGGTGAGTTTCAAGAAGGAAAGAGTTAATTATTAAGAAGAGTATCTGACTTATTTAGCATTGACTGTTGGCCACTGACTCGTTCTGATGTAATCATTGGATGTGATTAATTTACTTAGTCTACTAGTTGTTCTAACTGTTGTAAATGGCAATTTTGTGTACACATTTCATGACTATACGTTATATATATTTCAAGCTACTTTTTATAATTACTATATGCAAAATCGAATGTGTAATTTGCCTGCTTCCTAATGTTTAGTTATGTTAATTTCACGAATATTTGATTTGTATATAATTTCAGGTTTACACGCAATTATCCTAATTGTGGACATGGCGTGTCTTTGAAACTGTTAAATAAATAAAAAATAAATCTAACTCATTTGTAAAAAAATATAATACATGAGGAAATTCAAACCTAACAGCATACTGCCCTCTAATGATGGAATTACAGAGAAGAATATCTGAAGGATTCCCTTATGTTCCAACCCAACTATCAACAAATGTACAACTGGCTATTATTAATTATTGTATATATCATAAGCTAGGTTTATCTTTTTGAGAGGCAACAAGTAAATTATTTTGACACCAGGATTTTAAAAAATTATAAAATATTGAAAGTAAATAAAGTTGAACTCGAATAATTCGAACGTCTTGAATTGGAATATTTATCTTGGTCCATAGAAAATTTCCTAAAAATAGAATTTACTTTTTTAATTCGAATTATCTGTATAATTCGATTCCATTTTGGTCCCTTGGGATTTGAATTACCCAAGTTCAACTGTATATGTCAAATAGTATAAATTGATAAATATGAGGGTGTAGGTTCGCAGATGTCTCCAGGAATCCGGGTTACATCAAGAGAGAGGTGGCAGATTACAAAATATATATTGGGAGTATATGTATAGTTTTTCACCTGAATTTCGGTAGAGCGTTAGAAAATATATTCATCTAAAATATTCACCTGAATAATTTATTATTTTAGCTTTATTTTTATGGATATTTATTGGGGTTTAGAACTGGTTGTCGTTATAGAACAGTTTGTAAAGCGGGCTAAGGTTCTAATAATTCATAAAAAGTAAACAGTATCAATAAAAATGATATTTTATAAATATGCAAAGGAATAAAATTATTATTATTTATTTAGGTAACCCCCGGATTCCTGGAGCATACTAAAGTCGCCAACTGAGAAATAAAATTAAATGTTTTGATAATTATCAATACATATATATATTATAATATGTATCTAATTTTATTCATTATTCTGCTCAACAAATGTTATTTCGAACCATTAACAATGTCTTTCAATCCTGCAACTTCCCTGAAGTTTATAGATTACTAGCCGAATGACCCGGGCAACGCCCGGGTTTTACCCGATTAAATGTTTTTATTAAATAATATTCGTTACAATTATAAATTGGCACCGTGGATGTCACTTTTGTGCAACGTCCCGCTCCAACTTTGTGTCTGAGAAGCGTTATTTTTATAGAAAGATGATCTGGCTTTTGTTTTCTACTCGAATGAATGTTTTTCTGTTAGAATTTTGTTCCTGCGTACAAAATAATGAACTGGTTTCACCCGTGGTCTCTGCCTTTTGGAATTTTTCCCGATATAATTATGTATCTAATAATCAAACATGATACAGCAATATCGTCATCATCATTTTCTGACTAAAAATATATAGTTTTAATAATTGATTTATATATTTTTTAAAATAGCCTATCGTCTTCCCCGTATTTTTTTACCTATGTATGGAAATTTTGGTTTGAATTAGTGAACTACTGCGAATTTGTATACCGGACATACAAACCAACAAACAAACAGACAAACATACAAACATTCATTTATATATATATAGATACTAGACGAATGACCCGGGCAACGCCGGTGTTTTACTCGATTGAATGTTTTTATTCCAATACTATTTGTTACAATTATAAATTGGAGCCGTGGATGTCACTCTTGTGAAACGTCCCGCTCCAAACTTTACATGTACATTAGGTCAGCTGCTATTACCCCTCATTTTCACCCTAGAGGCGCGAGCGAATTGACTTTTTGTAAATATACATAATTATAAAGATAGAAGCTTCTATAGAAGATAATGATCATAATGATGATGCGCGCGCATCCGTGACATGAGGAATTGAGGAATTGAAGAAAGACGGTCGTGACTATATATATTAATAATAAAATAATAATAATAATAATATAATAATAATAATAATTATTATTATTAGATAATGATAATGATCATAATGATGATGCGCGCGCATCCGTGACATGAGGAATTGAGGACAGCGATGAGGAAAGACGGTCGTGACTATATATATTATGAATGACCCGGGCAACGCCCGTGTTTTACCCGATTGAATGTTTTTATTCCAATACTATTGTTACACTCACTTTAATTCACATTGCCCCACTTCCCATAAAGTTAACATAGTCAAGACCCTTACTAAAAGAATCCATACCCACTGTTCCCTAGATATTTTTAAAACTATAGAAAAAAACAATATCCTATCTCACCTCTCCAAAGCTTTTTTCCCCCTTGCTTTTATCAATAGACACACATACACACCGGGCGCCCCTTTTTCATCCACAACTTATAGATCAATATGTTTCCTTCCCTATTCCCCCCCCCCCCTCCGCAGTTGATATAGCTAGACACCTCAAATCATATGACATCCGTACCTATTATAAAAACTCTCCCAACCTCCTCACATCCCTCCGACATCCTTACACTAAGCCCCTTGTTCCCATGGATCCCCTACGTTCTGATGGCGCGGTCTATTCCGTCTCATGTGAGCAATGCTCTGCCACTTACGTGGGTGAGACGGGTAGAACCGTTGCCATCAGGATGTCTGAGCACTCCCGTAACATATCTAACCGTGACTCCAAATCTCTCATATATCAACACATACAGGACACAGGCCACACTTTTAACATCACACACCCTACAATACATTACAGATGCATCAGTAACCAACATCAAAGACTCATACTTGAATCCATAGAATCCCATAAGCAAGGCAGCATCAATAGAAAAATCGACCTCCCCGAAGCCTATCACGCTCTCCTGGCCTTCATGTAGTTTTCCCTATAGTTGCATATATCAGTAATGTACTATATTTCAAAGAAATTCCTGTTTCCAATTATGTAATTAGCATCTTTATTGAAAATTAGATTCTCTATATGCATTGTTTCATAATGATGTAAATTTATTATTTGCAATTCTCTTTACCATAGTTATGTAAATATCATAGGTGTATATATTCTTGTCTGCCATATGTACCATGTTTGTATCGTCGCGTTTACTTTAGACTGCCTGTTGAAGGGTTTTTACCCGAAAGCTTGCGTTCATTTAAAATTGTTTAAGAAACTTGTCTTCTTTTATTTTATAGATTTTAATATATTATTTGTTACAATTATAAATTGGAGCCGTGGATGTCACTCTTGTGAAACGTCCCGCTCCAAACTTTACATGTACATTAGGTCAGCTGGTATTACCCCTCATTTTCACCGCTAGAGGCGCGAGCGAATTGACTTTTTGTAAATATACATAATTATAAAGATAGAAGCTTCTATAGAAGATAATGATCATAATAATGATGCGCGCGCATCCGTGACAGCGATGAGGAATTGAGGAAAGACGGTCGTGACTATATATTAATAATAAAATAATAATAATAATATAATAATAATTATTATTATTATTATCATTAGATAATGATAATGATCATAATGATGACGCGCGCGCATCCGTGACATGAGGAATTGATTGATTGAGGAAAGACGGTCGTGACTATAATAGACGAATGACCCGGGCAACGCCCGTGTTTTACCCGATTGAATGTTTTTATTCAAATACTATTTGTTACAATTATAAATTGGAGCCGTGGATGTCACTCTTGTGAAACGTCCCGCTCCAAACTTTACATGTACATTAGGTCAGCTGGTATTACGCCTCATTTTCACCGCTAGAGGCGCGAGCGAATTGACTTTTTGTAAATATACATAATTATAAAGATAGAAGCTTCTATAGAAGATAATGATCATAATGATGATGCGCGCGCATCCGTGACAGCGATGAGGAATTGAGGAAAGACGGTCGTGACTATATATTAATGGCGAATGACCCGGGCAACGCCCGGGTTTTACCCGATTAAATGTTTTTATTCAAATACTATTCGTTACAATTATAAATTGGCGCCGTGGATGTCACACTTGTGAAACGTCCCGCTGCAAACTTTGTGTCTGAGAAGCGATATTTGTATAGAAAGATGATCTGGCTTTTGTTTTCTCCTCGAATGAATGTTTTTCTGTTAGAATTTTGTTCCTGCGTACAAAATAATGAACTGGTTTCACCTGTGGTCTCTGCTTTTTGGAATTTTTCCCGATATTATTTTGTATCTGATGATCAATCATGATACAGCAATATCGTCATCAACATTTTCTGACTAAAAATATATAGTTTTAATAATTGATTTATATATATTTTTAAATAGCCTATCGTCTTCCCCGTATTTTTTACCTATGTATGGAAATTTTGGTTTGAATTAGTGAACTACTGCGAATTTGTATACCGGACATACAAACAAACATACAAACAGACAAACATTCATTTTTATATATATAGAGATTTACTCTTCATTGTTGGCTTTTTATATTATATTTACTCTTCATTGTTGGCTTTTTATCTTACATTCACTCTGTTGGCTTTTTATATTACATTTACTCTTCATTGTTGGCTTTTTATCTTACATTCACTCTTCATTGTTGGCTTTTTATATTATATTTACTCTTCATTGTTGGCTTTTTATCTTACATTCACTCTGTTGGCTTTTTATATTACATTTACCCTTCATTGTTGGCTTTTTATCTTACATTCACTCTTCATTGTTGACTTTTTATATTATATTTACTCTTTATTGTTGGCTTTTTATCTTACATTCATTCTTCATTGTTGGCTTTTTATATTAAATTTACTATTCATTGTTGGCTTTTTATCTTAAATTCACTCTTCATTGTTGGCTTTATATCTTACATTCATTCTTCATTGTTGGCTTTTTATATTACATTTACTCTTCATTGTTGCCTTTTTATCTTACATTCACTCTTCATTGTTGGCTTTTTATATTACATTTACTCTTCATTGTTGGCTTTTCATCTTACATTCATTCTTCATTGTTGGCTTTTTATATTATATTTACTCTTCATTGTTGGCTTTTTATCTTACATTTATTCTTCATTGTTGGCTTTGTATATTACATTTACTCTTTATTGTTGGCTTTTTATCTTACATTCATTCTTCATTGTTGGCTTTTTATATCATATTTACTCTTCATTGTTGGCTTTTTATCTTACATTCATTCTTCATTGTTGGCTTTTTATATTATACTAATGTTGATGCGCGCGCATCCGTGACATGAGGAATTGAGGAATTGATTGACGGTGGAAAGACGGTCGTGACTATATATGTTGATCATTAGATAATGATAATGATCATAATGATGATGCGCGCGCATCCGTGACATGAGGAATTGAGTACAGCGATGAGGAAAGACGGTCGTGACTATATATATTAATAATAATAATAATATAATAATAATAATTATTATTATTATCATTAGATAATGATTATGATCATAATGATGATGCGCGCGCATCCGTGACATGAGGAATTGAGGACAGCGATGAGGAAAGACGGTCGTGACTATATATATTAACTAGACGAATGACCCGGGCAACGCCCGTGTTTTACCCGATTGAATGTTTTTATTCAAATACTATTTGTTACAATTATAAATTGGAGCCGTGGATGTCACTCTTGTGAAACGTCCCGCTCCAAACTTTACATGTACATTAGGTCAGCTGGTATTACCCCTCATTTTCACCGCTAGAGGCGCGAGCGAATTGACTTTTTGTAAATATACATAATTATAAAGATAGAAGCTTCTATAGAAGATAATGATCATAATAATGATGCGCGCGCATCCGTGACAGCGATGAGGAATTGAGGAAAGACGGTCGTGACTATATATTAATAATAAAATAATAATAATAATATAATAATAATTATTATTATTATTATCATTAGATAATGATAATGATCATAATGATGACGCGCGCGCATCCGTGACATGAGGAATTGATTGATTGAGGAAAGACGGTCGTGACTATAATAGACGAATGACCCGGGCAACGCCCGTGTTTTACCCGATTGAATGTTTTTATTCAAATACTATTTGTTACAATTATAAATTGGAGCCGTGGATGTCACTCTTGTGAAACGTCCCGCTCCAAACTTTACATGTACATTAGGTCAGCTGGTATTACGCCTCATTTTCACCGCTAGAGGCGCGAGCGAATTGACTTTTTGTAAATATACATAATTATAAAGATAGAAGCTTCTATAGAAGATAATGATCATAATGATGATGCGCGCGCATCCGTGACAGCGATGAGGAATTGAGGAAAGACGGTCGTGACTATATATTAATGGCGAATGACCCGGGCAACGCCCGGGTTTTACCCGATTAAATGTTTTTATTCAAATACTATTCGTTACAATTATAAATTGGCGCCGTGGATGTCACACTTGTGAAACGTCCCGCTGCAAACTTTGTGTCTGAGAAGCGATATTTGTATAGAAAGATGATCTGGCTTTTGTTTTCTCCTCGAATGAATGTTTTTCTGTTAGAATTTTGTTCCTGCGTACAAAATAATGAACTGGTTTCACCTGTGGTCTCTGCTTTTTGGAATTTTTCCCGATATTATTTTGTATCTGATGATCAATCATGATACAGCAATATCGTCATCAACATTTTCTGACTAAAAATATATAGTTTTAATAATTGATTTATATATATTTTTAAATAGCCTATCGTCTTCCCCGTATTTTTTACCTATGTATGGAAATTTTGGTTTGAATTAGTGAACTACTGCGAATTTGTATACCGGACATACAAACAAACATACAAACAGACAAACATTCATTTTTATATATATAGAGATTTACTCTTCATTGTTGGCTTTTTATATTATATTTACTCTTCATTGTTGGCTTTTTATCTTACATTCACTCTGTTGGCTTTTTATATTACATTTACTCTTCATTGTTGGCTTTTTATCTTACATTCACTCTTCATTGTTGGCTTTTTATATTATATTTACTCTTCATTGTTGGCTTTTTATCTTACATTCACTCTGTTGGCTTTTTATATTACATTTACCCTTCATTGTTGGCTTTTTATCTTACATTCACTCTTCATTGTTGACTTTTTATATTATATTTACTCTTTATTGTTGGCTTTTTATCTTACATTCATTCTTCATTGTTGGCTTTTTATATTAAATTTACTATTCATTGTTGGCTTTTTATCTTAAATTCACTCTTCATTGTTGGCTTTATATCTTACATTCATTCTTCATTGTTGGCTTTTTATATTACATTTACTCTTCATTGTTGCCTTTTTATCTTACATTCACTCTTCATTGTTGGCTTTTTATATTACATTTACTCTTCATTGTTGGCTTTTCATCTTACATTCATTCTTCATTGTTGGCTTTTTATATTATATTTACTCTTCATTGTTGGCTTTTTATCTTACATTTATTCTTCATTGTTGGCTTTGTATATTACATTTACTCTTTATTGTTGGCTTTTTATCTTACATTCATTCTTCATTGTTGGCTTTTTATATCATATTTACTCTTCATTGTTGGCTTTTTATCTTACATTCATTCTTCATTGTTGGCTTTTTATATTATACTAATGTTGATGCGCGCGCATCCGTGACATGAGGAATTGAGGAATTGATTGACGGTGGAAAGACGGTCGTGACTATATATGTTGATCATTAGATAATGATAATGATCATAATGATGATGCGCGCGCATCCGTGACATGAGGAATTGAGTACAGCGATGAGGAAAGACGGTCGTGACTATATATATTAATAATAATAATAATATAATAATAATAATTATTATTATTATCATTAGATAATGATTATGATCATAATGATGATGCGCGCGCATCCGTGACATGAGGAATTGAGGACAGCGATGAGGAAAGACGGTCGTGACTATATATATTAACTAGACGAATGACCCGGGCAACGCCCGTGTTTTACCCGATTGAATGTTTTTATTCAAATACTATTTGTTACAATTATAAATTGGAGCCGTGGATGTCACTCTTGTGAAACGTCCCGCTCCAAACTTTACATGTACATTAGGTCAGCTGGTATTACCCCTCATTTTCACCGCTAGAGGCGCGAGCGAATTGACTTTTTGTAAATATACATAATTATAAAGATAGAAGCTTCTATAGAAGATAATAATCATAATGATGATGCGCGCGCATCCGTGACAGCGATGAGGAATTGAGGAAAGACGGTCGTGACTATATATTAATGACGAATGACCCGGGCAACGCCCGTGTTTTACCCGATTAAATGTTTTTATTCAAATACTATTCGTTACAATTATAAATTGGCGCCGTGGATGTCACACTTGTGAAACCTCCCGCTGCAAACTTTGTGTCTGAGAAGCGATATTTTTATAGAAAGATGATCTGGCTTTTGTTTTCTGCTCGAATGAATGTTTTTCTGTTAGAATTTTGTTCCTGCGTACAAAATAATGAACTGGTTTCACCCGTGGTCTCTGCTTTTTGGAATTTTACCCGATATAATTTTGTATCTGATAATCAAACATGATACAGCAATATCGTCATCATCATTTTCTGACTAAAAATATCTAGTTTTAATAATTGATTTATATATATTTTTAAATAGCCTATCGTCTTCCCCGTATTTTTTACCTATGTATGGAAATTTTGGTTTGAATTAGTGAACTACTGCGAATTTGTATACCGGACATACAAACAAACATACAAACAGACAAACATTCATTTTTTATATATATAGAGATTTACTCTTCATTGTTGGCTTTTTATATTATATTTACTCTTCATTGTTGTCTTTTTATCTTACATTCACTCTTCATTGTTGGCTTTTTATATTATATTTACTCTTCATTGTTGGCTTTTTATATTACATTCACTCTTCATTGTTGGGTTTTTATCTTACATTCACTCTGTTGGCTTTTTATATTACATTTACTCTTCATTGTTGGCTTTTTATCTTACATTCACTCTTCATTGTTGGCTTTTTATATTATATTTACTCTTCATTGTTGGCTTTTTATCTTACATTCATTCTTCATTGTTGGCTTTTTATATTACATTTACTATTCATTGTTGGCTTTTTATCTTACATTCACTCTTCATTGTTGGCTTTATATCTTACATTCATTCTTCATTGTTGGCTTTTTATATTACATTCACTCTTCATTGTTGGGTTTTTATCTTACATTCACTCTGTTGGCTTTTTATATTACATTTACTCTTCATTGTTGGCTTTTTATCTTACATTCACTCTTCATTGTTGGCTTTTTATATTATATTTACTCTTCATTGTTGGCTTTTTATCTTACATTCATTCTTCATTGTTGGCTTTTTATATTACATTTACTATTCATTGTTGGCTTTTTATCTTACATTCACTCTTCATTGTTGGCTTTATATCTTACATTCATTCTTCATTGTTGGCTTTTTATCTTACATTCATTCTTCATTGTTGGCTTTTTATATTACATTTACTCTTCATTGTTGGCTTTTTATCTTACATTCACTCTTCATTGTTGGCTTTTTGTATTATATTTACTCTTCATTGTTGGCTTTTTATATTAAATTTACTCTTCATTGTTTGCTTTTTATCTTACATTCATTCTTCATTGTTGGCTTTTTATCTTACATTCATTCTTCATTGTTGGCTTTTTATATCATATTTACTCTTCATTGTTGGCTTTTTATCTTACATTCATTCTTCATTGTTGGCTTTTTATATTACATTTACTCTTCATTGTTGGCTTTTTATCTTACATTCATTCTTCATTGTTGGTTTTTTATATCATATTTACTCTTCATTGTTGGCTTTTTATCTTACATAGTATATATCTTATATATAAGTATTTATCTTCTTAACTACTTTTCTTTTGTGTCTTTCATTTAAATGTTTATATTTCACGCGCAAATATCCGAATTGTGGATATGGCGTGTACTCTGCAATTGATAAATAAATAAAAACATTCATTCTTCATTGTTGGCTTTTTATATTATATTTACTCTTCATTGTTGGCTTTTTATCTTACATTCATTCTTCATTGTTGGCTTTTTATATCATATTTACTCTTCATTGTTGGCTTTTATCTTACATTCATTCTCATTGTTGGCTTTTTATATTATACTAATGATGATGCGCGCGCAACCGTGACATGAGGAATTGAGGAATTGATTAACGGTGGAAAGATAATAATAATAATAATATAATAATAATAATTATTATTATTATCATTAGATAATGATAATGAACATAATGATGATGCGCGCGCATCCGTGACATGAGGAATTGAGGACAGCGATGAGGAATGACGGTCGTGACTATATATATTAACTAGACGAATGACCCGGGCAACGCCCGTGTTTTACCCGATTGAATGTTTTATTCCAATACTATTTGTTACAATTATAAATTGGAGCCGTGGATGTCACTCTTGTGAAACGTCCCGCTCTAAACTTTACATGTACATTAGGTCAGCTGGTATTACTCCTCATTTTCACCGCTAGAGGCGCGAGCGAATTGACTTTTTGTAAATATTCATAATTATAAAGATAGAAACTTCTATAGAAGATAATGATCATAATGATGATGCGCGCGCATCCGTGACATGAGGAATTGAGGAAATACGGTCGTGACTATATATATTAACTAGACGAATGACCCGGGCAACGCCCGTGTTTTACCCGATTGAATGTTTTTATTCCAATACTATTTGTTACAATTATAAATTGGCGCCATGGATGTCACACTTGTGAAACGTCCCGCTGCAAACTTTGTGTCTGAGAAGCGATATTTTTATAGAAAGATGATCTGGCTTTTGTTTTCTGCTCGAATGAATGTTTTTCTGTTTGAATTTTGTTCCTGCCTACAAAATAATGAACTGGTTTCACCCGTGGTCTCTGCTTTTTGGAATTTTTCCCGATATAATTTTGTATCTGATAATCAAACATGATACAGCAATATCGTCATCATCATTTTCTGACTAAAAATATATAGTTTTAATAATTGATTTATATATATTTTTAAATAGCCTATCGTCTTCCCCGTATTTTTTACCTATGTATGGAAATTTTGGTTTGAATTAGTGAACTACTGCGAATTTGTATACCGGACATACAAACAAACATACAAACAGACAAACATTCATTTTTATATATATAGAGATTTACTCATCATTGTTGGCTTTTTATATTATATTTACTCTTCATTGTTGGCTTTTTATCTTACATTCACTCTGTTGGCTTTTTATCTTACATTTACTCTTCATTGTTGGCTTTTTATCTTACATTCACTCTTCATTGTTGGCTTTTTATATTATATTTACTCTTCATTGTTGGCTTTTTATCTTACATTCATTCTTCAAGGTTGGCTTTTTATATTACATTCACTCTTCATTGTTGGCTTTTTATCTTACATTCACTCTGTTGGCTTTTTATATTACATTTACTCTTCATTGTTGGCTTTTTATCTTACATTCACTCTTCATTGTTGGCTTTTTATATTATATTTACTCTTCATTGTTGGCTTTTTATCTTACATTCATTCTTCATTGTTGGCTTTTTATATTACATTTACTATTCATTGTTGGCTTTTTATCTTACATTCACTCTTCCTTGTTGGCTTTATATCTTACATTCATTCTTCATTGTTGGCTTTTTATATTACATTCACTCTTCATTGTTGGCTTTTTATCTTACATTCATTCTTCATTGTTGGCTTTTTATATTACATTTACTCTTCATTGTTGGCTTTTTATCTTACATTCACTCTTCATTGTTGGCTTTTTATATTATATTTACTCCTCATTGTTGGCTTTTTATCTTATATTTATTCTTCATTGTTGGCTTTTTATATTACATTTACTCTTCATTGTTGGCTTTTTATCTTACATTCATTCTTCATTGTTGGCTTTTTATATCATATTTACTCTTCATTGTTGGCTTTTTATCTTACATTCATTCTTCATTGTTGGCTTTTTATATTATATTTACTCTTCATTGTTGGCTTTTTATCTTACATTTATTCTTCATTGTTGGCTTTTTATATTATATTTACTCTTCATTGTTGGCTTTTTATCTTACATTTATTCTTCATTGTTGGCTTTTTATATTGCATTTACTCTTTATTGTTGGCTTTTTATCTTACATTCATTCTTCATTGTTGGCTTTTTATATTATATTTACTCTTCATTGTTGGCTTTTTATCTTACATTCATTCTTCATTGTTGGCTTTTTATATTATACTAATGATGATGCGCGCGCATCCGTGACATGAGGAATTGAGGAATTGATTGACGGTGGAAAGACGGTCGTGACTATATATGTTGATAATAAAATAATAATAATAATATAATAATAATTATTATTATCATTAGATAATGATAATGATCATAATGATGATGCGCGCGCATCCGTGACATGAGGAATTGACGGTGGAAAGACGGTCGTGACTATATATTGTTACATCATGATTAATGGCGTATTTCTTATATTATTTTTAATATATTTGAAATTTAAATTATATATTTATTTATTTTTATATTCTATGATATTTAATTAAAACAGATTATTTAGATTATCATCATTTGTATTTAGGTACACGTGTGACTTCACTGCTCTCTTTGATGTGAGAAAAATAAATAAATTATTCTGGAGGCTCTCTCTCTTCTACTTAAAGTAGACTTATCTCATTATTCCCTTATATAAATTTGTAGGATGGTTGAAACACGCTCTGGAAAGATGCAAGACACGTCTGAGGAGAGACTCAAGACTGAAGAATCTGCCAAACCGCAGCCCAGTGCAACAATTGGTAGAGATGCAAGTGCCGACCCAGTTGTTTTGAACCCCAACATAGACATCCCCAAATATGATGGAACAGAAGACCCTCGCCCATGGATTGAGTCCCTTGAAGAAATTGGCTTCCTGTACCACTAGGCAGAATATATTATTTCTCGCTATGCAGCCATGAACATGATTGGTAGCGCCAAAACCTGGCTGGACCTACACAAGATAAGTTTTACCAGCTGGGAACATTTCAAGAGCCGCTTAATTCAGGATTTTGGCTCAGACGCCAACAAAGAAGAATTGAAGATGAGGCTGAACAGAATGCAGCAGTGGAATGAACCTGCAATCAGGTTTGCAGAGGATATCCTGGTTCTGTGCAACAAGGTCGATCCCCAAATGGAAGAAGAGAATAAAATAAATTGTTTTATTGGAGGGTTAAAGAAAGAATACTCTTTTGCCCTCTACTTAAACCCTCCTAAGAATACCAACGAACTCCTAAGATTGTGTAAAAAGATGGATTTGTTTGAAAATAATTATCAAGAACGTATAGAAAAATCAAAGGCTCTATATAATGGACCAGCTCTCCTCGTTCCCATCATCAAGAGCAATGGAAGAACGCTCCGTCGTTCAGAAGACCAGACCAGAACACCTCCAAGCCACAGGCCCCCGCTCCGAGGTACTACCAGAACACCCCCAAGCCCCAGGCCCCCGCTCAGAGGTACTACCAGAACAAGCCGCTGCCCCAGGTATCTGCCCCTAGACGATTTCACACTCCCATTCATGAGCCAAAACCGGTCTACCCAAGGAAAACATACAATAAGAGTCCAGATTCAAACAGGAATAGGACAGAAGACGGGAGACCAATATGTTTCAAGTGTAACAAGCCAGGACACGTAGCGCGGTATTGCAGAGTCAAGTTTGTGAGGATCGTAGAAGAGGACCCCTCAGTTTCCCAAGACAAGAGCCAAGAAAACCTTCAAATGGACGAAAGGAAAGATTATACACGGCCTCGCTTCTATGCGGATGTTTGTAATGACACAAACGAATATTCCTACACGGAATAGATATTCCGTGTTGGAAGATTTAAACTAAGTGTCGCGCCTGATTCCTTCAATCAAAGCAAGTCGACCATAAATGGAATTAGAAAGTTGGACCCTAGGTACAAAATTAATATTAATGTGGACAAGATAGGGTTATGCGAAGCTTTGATTGATACAGGCGCCGATCTTTCAGTGGTCGACCTAAGAACAGCACTTTTTGCTGGCCGTGAAATAAATAGTCTCACTAAAACGTGTTCAGGACCCGATGGGAAAAAATTAGATATGGTAGGTAGCATTATTTTAGATTTAAAAATTGATGACACTGAATTATCCCACGAATTTGTAGTAATGGACGCGCATCTACGAACTCTTATTCTTGGACGAGATTTCCTTTAAAAAATGAATGCTAAAATTGATTGTAAACGAGAAACAATAAAATATAATTTGATGAGTAATCATGACGTAAGCAATTATGATCTAAAAAAAATAAAGAGCACTACAGATACCGTTATACCTAAACTATTCGATTGGCAAGAAGTTTGCTTACTGTCACGGATAAGAAAACCCATATCTGGATAACGAACCCTTATCCTCGACCTTTAAAAATCATGAAAGACCAAACATTGGCTTATGGAAGTCTTCCTGCAGGGGTAAATTTTATAGAGAATAAAGAGAAGCAGAATGAAAATGACGAAATACAATTTCAAATAAACAAAAATTTATCATTTAAAGGACAAGAGAGGTTAAAACAAATTTTGGCCAAGTATACTGATTTGTTCTCATCGAGGTTAGGTAGGACCAATTTGGCAAAACATCAGATTCAAACAGAAGACGCAAAACCGATAAAGCACAAGCCTTACCGGGTAAGCGCTAAGGAACGAACCATCATAAAGGATCAAATAGACGAGATGCTCGAAGAAGGAATAATTAGACAATCTTCAAGTCCCTGGTCCTTTCCCGTTATATTGGTCAAAAAAAGAGATGGCAAATACAGATTTTGTGTGGACTACAGGAAATTAAATGAAGTAACAGTGAAGGATGTTTATCCAATCCCAAGAATTGATAATGTAATGGATACTTTCCAAGGATCCAAGTACTTCTCAGCAATAGATCTCAAATCGGGATATTGGCAAGTCGAAATTGAAGAGAGAGACAAAGAGAAGACGGCTTTCACTACTGCACATGGGTTATATGAATTCAACGTAATGCCCTTCGGTCTATGCAACGCCCCTGCTACTTTTGAGAGGAACATGGACAATGTCCTCGGAAATCTGAGATGGCAGATTTGCCTTTGCTACCTGGACGATTTGATTATATACAGCTCGGACTTTCCAACCCACATTAAAAGACTTGAAGCTGTCCTCAGATGCTTCAGCGAATCTAATTTAAAACTCAACGCCAAGAAATGCAGATTTGCTTTCGAGGAACTTGAGATCCTTGGACATATAACCAACCAAGAGGGTATAAAACCTGCCGAATATAATATCAAAGCAGTTAGAGATTTTCCTCAGCCCAAGAAGGCCAAAGAAGTGCAATCATTCCTAGGAATGTGCTCATTTTATAGAAAATTTATTAAAGATTTCTCATTAATCGCTGACCCATTGACCAGTCTCATCAGAAAAAATGTTCAATTTATCTGGACAGGAAAACAGGAAGAAGCGTTCCAAAACCTTAAAAAAGCTCTTATGAATCCGCCAATTTTAGGTCACTTTGATCCAAATGCAGCCACCTGCATTCACACAGATGCCTCTAACATCGGCTTAGGCGCAACACTAATTCAAAATATCGGTGGCGAAGAGAAGGTAATATCATATTTGAGCCGAACCCTAAGTAAACCTGAGCAAAATTATTCAACCACCGAAAAGGAATGTTTAGCTGTAGTGTGGTCGATATCAAAATTACGGCCCTATTTATATGGAAGGAACTTTAAAATCGTCACTGATCAACACGCACTATGCTGGCTTAAGAATTTAAAAGATCCGACCGGCCGAATAGCACGATGGGCACTGAAGATTCAGGAATATAATTTCGAAATTATACACAAATCGGGAAAAAAACATCTGGACGCTGATGGTCTATCTAGAGGACCCTTACCAAAAACGAATGGGACGAGGATTATGAAAGACTATTTTTGAATCAAATAATAGACGAAAAGGATGATTTTATTGAGAATATTAAGGAGAACCTTAGTGGAAACAAGCGTTCAATTACACAGAACTTTAAAGAAGAAAATGGGTGTCTCTACAAGAAAAATCCAAATCCTGAAGGTAGAGAATGGTTGCTGGTAGTGCCAAAGAAGAGAAGGAAAGAAATCATGAGTGAATACCACAACCATATGCTGAATGGCCATCTGGGCGTCGCCAGAACCACATACCGATTGAAGAATAAATACTATTGGCCTTCCATGCTGAAAGATGTGTCCGAATTTGTAAAGACGTGCCATCTTTGCCAAAGTCGGAAAGGTTCAAATCAGTTGCCATCTGGACTTCTACAACCTATTCCCCCAGCTAACTACCCTTTTGAAAGAATCGGAATTGACTTTGTTGGCCCCTTGCCATCAACGAAAAGAAGAAGGAAATGGATAATTGTGTTGACGGATTATTATACCAAGTATGCTGAAACAAAGGCAGTACCAGAAGCGACAGTGAAAGAAGTCTCTACATTTTTAATCGAACATATATTTTTACGTCACGGGGCTCCAAGATTTCTTATCAGCGACAGAGGTTCACAATTCACTAGCAATTTGATGAAGGAGGTTATGAAAATGTGCAAGGTTAAACATTGCTTCACAACGAGCTACCACCCCCAGACTAACGGGCTAACGGAACGGCTAAATAGAACTTCAATCAATAAGATCAGCATGTATGTGAATACGGATCAGAAGAACTGGGACGAAATCCTTCCTTTTATCACCCACGCGTATAATACCACAATTCAAGAATACACAGGCTACTCTCCATTTTTCCTGTTGTTTGGGAGGGAACCCATGTCCCTCTTAGACAACGAGAATATCCCAACGGACAGTAACATGGACGATTACGACGAATATATAGAAAACTACTTAGATAAAATAGCAAGGACGAGACAGGTAGTCATTAACAACACAGAGAAGACTCAGGAAAGAATGAAAAGAAACTATGACAAAAAACACAACGAGAGAATCTATGAACCAGGACATTTAGTGGCAGTTTGGACACCAGTTAGGAAAATCGGAAAATGTGAAAAACTATTGAGAAAATATTTTGGCCCATATAGAATATTAAAGAAGCTGTCCAACGTAAATTACTTAATTGAACCAAAAGATAATCCTGGCCAAGACCCATTGATTGTCCATGTCTCAAGAATCAAACCCTATTTTGAAAGAATTGATGAGGTCAATCACGAGGACGTGACGACCTCTGGAGAGGGGGGAAGTGTTACATCATGATTAATGGCGTATTTCTTATATTATTTTTAATATATTTGAAATTTAAATTATATATTTATTTATTTTTATATTCTATGATATTTATTTAAAACAGATTATTTAGATTATCATCATTTGTATTTAGGTACACGTGTGACTTCACTGCTCTCTTTGATGTGAGAAAAATAAATAAATTATTCTGGAGGCTCTCTCTCTACTTAAAGTAGACTTATCTCATTATTCCCTTATATAAATTTGTAGGATTGTTGAAACACGCTCTGGAAAGATGCACTACACGTCTGAGGAGACTCTCAAGACTGAAGAATCTGCCAAACCGCAGCCCAGTGCAACAATATGTTGATAATAATAATAATAATATAATAATAATTATTATTATTATTATCATTAGATAATGATAATGACCATAATGATGATGCGCGTGCATCCGTGACATGAGGAATTGACGGTGGAAAGACGGTCGTGACTATATATGTTGATAATATAAATGAGTTTTAAAAATTGTAAAAAAAAAAATGCATCGGCCGGGAATCGAACCCTGGCCGCCCGCGTGGCAGGCGAGCATTCTACCACTGAACCACCGATGCTTTAAAAAAATGGCCATATTTAGGTATTCATTCCATTCCGGATTAGTCCGCGTAAAAAAAAAGTTCTTCAATTGAAAAAAAAAAAGAAATAGCCAAAAATACTAATCAAAATGCAGCCGAAATTTTTCTTCAGGTTTATAAAAAGCGACATGCAAAATTTGGTACCAATTGGTTCAGTAGTTTTTGAGTTTATCGCGAAACAGACAGACAGACAGAAATTGACTTATATATATATATATATGAAAAAATAGTACAAATGTGATATTGTACTGGGATAAGGTGCATAAATTAAGAAAAAGGCATCTCCTTATCGTGCAACTGAAAGTTGCTGATGGCTGGCGCCATCTTTCGGAATCAACTATTCTCGTTGATTTTTAATTATTCCAGAATTGGCCAAATACCCATTCTTGATTAATCAAGAAAAGCTAACCACGGACGCGTTTCGGGCTGTTGGCCCTCATTTTTTTGGTCGTTGAGGTACAGCTTGCACCACGCTGATGAGGGCCAACAGCCCGAAACGCGTCCGTGGTTAGCTTTTCTTGATTAATCAAGAATGGGTATTTGGCCAATTCTGGAATAATTAAAAATCAACGAGAATAGTTGATTCCGAAAGATGGCGCCAGCCATCAGCAACTTTCAGTTGCACGATAAGGAGATGCCTTTTTCTTAATTTATGCACCTTATCCCAGTACAATATCACATTTGTACTATTTTTTCACATTGTGTAGCGTCCTCACGCAATTCTGGCCTTAACTACCCGTTTCATGATTTTTCAGGATGCCTTAAAGACCAATTTTTTTGGTCGTTGAGGTACAGCTTGCACCACGCTGATGAGGGCCAACAGCCCGAAACGCGTCCGTGGTTAGCTTTTCTTGATTAATCAAGAATGGGTATTTGGCCAATTCTGGAATAATTAAAAATCAACGAGAATAGTTGATTCCGAAAGATGGCTTTCAGTTGGAGATGCCTTTTTCTTAATATATATATATATATATATATAATCTAGCTGGGTATCCTGAACTCATTATTGGGAATGATAAAGCGAGGAAGGATTTCTTAGTTGGATTATTCAACGAAAAAAAATAAAATTTGGCGAACAGGAATCCCTTGGAGTAATGCATGAGGTTGGGAAGGTATGGGCACGGGAGACGTCAACGATAAATTAAAAAAAAAACGCAATAGAAAAAATATATAAACAAAAATATCTTAAACTATTAAAAATATTATAAACGCTGTCAATATAATCAAATTTTTGAAATGATATGAAAGGTGGTTAGGAGAAGTTAAATAAGTGTGTGATAAGCCTAGACATAATGAAAAATGCAAATTGAAGAATAAATAAAAGGTATAATTAGTTGTTGAGATGGGTGACAGCATTGTTAGTTGAATGGCAAACAAAATAATATTAAAGAATAATAAAATTGATTAATGTTAAAATATTTTATATTCACATCTAAAGTTATATTAATTGAAATAAAATGGGGCAGGTAAAATAAAGAACTTGTGAATTTATAATAAAAATACTATTGCCATATATATATATATGTAGGGTACAATTTTGTAGTTAATTTAGTGCGAAAAAAAAAACGGAGATAGTATCACATTAAGAGAGTTCTTTAGAAAAATTTATCCTACAAGATAGATGATGTCTTGGATGGTTCTTGTGGTGTTGCTTGCGAAGAAGCTAGGTGGTTACTTTTTGCGGCGGTTTCTGTGGGACATCGTCGGTGCTGGTTAGCGGGCGTTGCGAGGATTTCTCGGCGGACCTTGTCGCTGCCAAGCTGATGGAGGGAGGTGCTCGTGGCGCAGGAGATGTCGATGAGAGCGATGATGACCTCCTCGGTGCGAGGTGCGGCTACTCCTCGCTTGGTATCTTTAAGATGGTCACTGGATCGTCAAGGTGGAGGGCAAGTAGAAGGAGCATCCACACGAATGCGCCGTTGACCAGAGGTGCCTCTGTAATTCTCTGCATGCCGCTGTCCTCAGCAATCCTGTCCACTCTCATTTGTTCTATCTTTCGTAATCCAATGGAAGGGTGCACCGTTATGCATGTATCAAGCTTCTTTTACTTTAAATCCAGCCATCATTCACACTCTTTTAGATGATGAAGCTGACGCTAATATTAACGACACAAATGAAATATTTGACTCTAGCTGCATTAAAATTTTTAATATTAAGAAATGCCCATGATATCAGTGCAAAGCGATATCATTTGATGATATCAGTTGTAAAACGATTATTAAGGTATTCTACACATTTTAATTTATTCAAATTTTTGGGTTCCATTGAGGTCAGGGGGGATATATCTAACAATAGACCATTCTTAGAAATAATGATATCATATTTTGTTCTATGGCGTCCAAAATGTAAAATACCTATTATTTTATCTTACCAAATTAGCTGGTTGAATGGTGGTATAACTGCAAGAGTCAAGTTCCTATAATGGAGAACCAACTTCTTGGTAAATCCAATATTACATTGCTTAGTTTCTTGTTTTAAAATGACCAAAACAGGTTAGCGGGCTATCTATCCAATGAATCAACAGGTCTACGTGAAAATATGGAATTAAACATGCCTTTTAATAAGATACATTTCCCAAACTATTTTGAAATGAATAAAGAACGCTTTTCTGAAAGCATTGAGAAATCGCGTACAAAACTATTTTTAATTGCCATGGAACTGAATTTTAAAATATCAAAAAATTCATTTTATTGAGATATGTGTCAATCAAGTTCATTTTTGGAATTCAGAAAGATATTGCCACGTGGAAAATTAGGGAAGACCAACTTCGGGAAGGGACAACAAATTATTTCAGGCAAAGACAAACTATGAATGCTAAAAAAAAGATAAGCCACGAGAAAATTTACAGAGTATCAAAATATAAACATAAAAATGACCACTCTGTTAATAAAAATAATAATATTAATAAATAGTTTGTTACATAACTTCTTACCTATGGGAGCTGTGACCCACAGCTAGCAATTATTGTAGATACTGACATGGATCTGACGTGCTTCTACCAAGGATTCCATCGAAGTCTTGGAATTTGTCCCTAGTACGCCCTTTTTCTTGCGGCGTGAAGAGCGGCTTTATCGTCGTATCGTCTATAGGGACATGGGCATCTTCGAGGTAAGTCTTGGCTTTAGCATGGCGGTAGAATCCTGGAGTCAGTCTCCGAAAATGTAGATCACAGCACCCATGGCTTCAAGGTCTTCTTGGCGGTCTACAGTTTGTCTTCCCTAACTTACCCAGCATCTCCACCAAAATGCCACATGGAAAAATTAGGGAAGTCCAACTTCGGGATAAGACAACAATTTACTCGTATATCAGGCAAGGACAAACTATGAATGGTAAAAAAAAGATAAGCCACGAGGGGAATTTACAAAGTAGCAAAATATAAATATAAAAATGACCACTCTGTTAATAAAAATAATAAAATTAATAAATAGTTTGTTACAATATATAGATAAGAGAAAAAATAATAAGATTGATATAAAAAACTTAGTTATTTTTCTTGAATATTTTTGTATTAATACATCTACTGAATTGTATAATAAAGGAACTTTCACCAAAAGGCGTCAACTTTGTACCCATTTGTATGGAAATGTATATTTGATACATATAATATTGATAACTAAAAATATATCACAAATAAAAGTAATAAAATTTAAATAATTTATTTCTCTTTTCATGATTATTTTTATTTACTTTTGCCATGTTTTGTAACAACTTTTAAATTCACCTCTAATATATCATTATTTAAGATTTTGTTCATAATTTATTCTTATATATGATTAGAAAATCTTTTCTGTTTTATTAATGTAGATAATTCGATTGCCAAGTTATATGGGATTTTGATATATATTTGACTGAGATAAATGTTTCATGATTTGACAGAGAGTTTATATATTACAAACTAAATAAATATATAATTCTACTGTCCAACTCAAAGTTCATGGACATAGTAAATTTAGAAAAAAAAATCATTTCCTAGAGGTTAGCTTCAGTATTGGCATAAAAGAAAACAGAAAAAGGTAATATTATAGCCGTTTGGTGATCAAATGGCGAAACCACTGTAAGGGTTCACCACTGATGAGTAAGGCCCTCCTATATATTTAGTATCGCAGTGAGGGCAATAGAAAATGGTTTTATTTTAAAAATAATCATAGGTTTCAAAATAATTTCAATTATTCATAACAGCTAGCGCGCTAATGCATCATATTATAATTTTTCAAATTAAAAAACTTGTTTAAAAATTAATGACTCGTTTACTTTTCGAAATTATCTTTCATATTTTCAAATACATATTTAGTGTTTTAATAATAAATATCTGATTTATTAATACATTTTGTTTGGTTAATATCTTTGAGTCATATCTAATTGTGTGGTAAAAATAGTTTTGATAATTATCGAATTAATATATAATACTTTTTTGATTATTAATTATTAGTTCATTATCCTGTTATAGGAATGGGTATAGAATGATAGCCAGTTTTCTCTCTCTCTAAGAATTGGTGAGGGTTTACTTCAGCTCTCTATATATAAAAGTCAACGTATCTAAGTATATATTTTTGTCGGCTATGCACGTCCTCAAAACGTAACTGATTTGGCTTATATTTCAATAGTTTTATATATATACAAGGTATGTCCCATATGTTCCCGGACTGGGTGGTTCCCTATGGATATCCTAATACACTCGTTACAAAACCAACAGAAACTATTAAGGAAGAACTGCATTCTACAATGATTTCCTGTCAATGTTGGGATCGTGAGTAATGAGGTAGCGGGTAACTAGCAAAGGACGCCAGGAAGAGTGATGAGACAAAGAAAATAACTATATTCAGTATTTGATGCTGATTCTTGGGCAAAATTCAAGATAATCCAACAAAAGCAAGGAAAGGAAAAATATACAACAGAAACACATTGAGATAATAATACCAAAAGCAATCACGGGACTCAGAATGAAACATTATACAAGGTATGTCCCATAAGATCCCGGACTGGGTCCATAAAAAAAATGTAAATAAATTTGACTGTTTATTATAGAAATAATATCTGGCTACACGGTGGTACCAAAATCGAGGCGGTACGTGCGCGCCAAGGTCATTCTAATTTATTTAAAGGTTACACCTAGCGCTGCGGCGATTTTACGATGGAACAAAAATTGAAGCAGAGGATTTGCATAAAATTTGTGTGAAACTTCAAATATCAGCAACCGAAACTTTTGAAATGCTTAATAAAGTATTCCCCAATGACGCCCCAAAGAGAACAACTGTTTTTGAATGGCATTCTAGATTTAGCTGGCAGAATTTCCATGGAAGATGATCCTAGTCAAGGACGCCCAAAATTTCAAAGGACCGATAAAAATGTGCAAAAAATCACCGATTTGATAAAATAAAATCCTCGAACTACTCTACTGGAGCTAGAGCAAGACACAGGCATCTCTAAAAATACGATTGGAAGGATCGTAACCGGAAATTTGAAGCTCAAAAAGACTCCTGCATAATTCATCCCAAGATTCCTCACTAATGAGAAAAAACCGTGTCGGCTTGCAACCTGTGAGGACATGTTGGAAATGACAAGAATGGATGCGGAATGGAAAGACAAGATAATTACAGGCGACGAGACATGGGTCTATGGCTATGACCCTGAAACCAAGCGTCAATGAGAGGTCAGGGTGAGCCTAGACCCAAAAAATCCAGGATATTGAAATTCAGAAACAAGGTGTTGCTGGTCGCTTTTTTAGATAACAAGGACATTGTTCATCACGAGTATCTTCCTGCAGGCCAAACAGTTATTAAGGAAATGTCTTTGGGCATTCTTCGCCGTCTAAGGTAAGCGATTCGAATAAAAGGCCAGAAAAATGGACTAATGGTAACTGGATCCTACACCATGAAAATGCCTGCTCTCACACGGCGCACTTGGTGACGAGTGTTTTGGCGAAAAACTGGACAGATATCCTACCTCAACCACCCTATTCCCCAGGCATCGCACCAAATGACTTTTTTCTGTTCCCCAAACTTAAAGCAGTTCTAAAAGGAAGACATTTTGACACAACAGGGATGACATAATAGAAAAATCGCTGTTGGCATTGAAGAGCATTCCAAAAGAGGCCTATAAAAATTGTTTCGACAATTGGGAGAAACGATGGCGCTGGTGCGTTAAGGCAAGGGGGGATTACTTTGAAAAGTTTTAATAATTCAAAAAATGTATATCCTACATTTTTTTATGGATCTAGTCCGGGAACTTATGGGACATACCTTGTATATTGAAAATGGTAAACCTATAGTCAAAATATTAGGTCTTTACTCGAAAATCTGTGAAGTTTTTACAAATTTTTTCATATCATTCAAAACCAAAGCCGCACTGCGGATACTGAGAGAATTATCCTAAATATGTTTGCAATGATTCAGTTTCGGCAGGAAACCTTCTGCATGCCTTACCACCTCGCATTTCTCAGGTATTGTATTTCATAATTTGTAGATAGGTTTCGGTTTTGGCAGTAAACCTTCTGCACCTTCAAGACAATATGATAAAAAAAAACAATTTTCAAACATCATTGTGAAATATACACTTTTATTTTTATATTTTAAGGAGACACTTTATTAAATTATATAATTAATTTATGGTACATGGTTAAAAGAAATCATTTTTTCAAAATAAAAGTTGGTGGATGAGAGGGTAACACGCTCGATTCCCGACAATAAGTCGGTGGATGAGAGGGTAACACGCTCGATTTCCGACAGTCATGAACCGGGACTGAATCCCGCGTTAAAAATTGTTTAATATGTGAATAACCTTTACATATTATTCATTGTTCAATAATCATGAACTAGTTTGCTCTTGCTGAGCGGTACCTATTAATGTGATTTGAACCAGAACCAGGTAATCATTGATTATTCTTAAAGATTTTTATTTAGGCTATTTTCTAATTTGTTGTAAATTCTGAAATGTATTACTATATTATATAATTCTCTTGGCATTAATTTTGTTTGTTTGTCTTATATACTATAAAGTTCTATTCATGATAAAATTGTGAAAAAGTTTTAAATTTACAAATATTATCTCACAGTTTCTTTTTATTAAAAACACTAGATTTCAAGCGATAATCGCTCTTCAACGGGCTTAATAAAATATCCTCTTATTATTAGAGCCCGTTAAAGAGCGATTATCGTTTGAAAGCTAGCGTTTTCATTAAAAGAAACTGATTGTGAAAAAATATTTGTGATTTTAATACTATAAAGTGTTTAATTTTAAATTATTATTTTAAGGGGAGAGATCCCGGGTAAAGCCGGGTCATAATTTATAATTGTAAAGAATAGTATAACGATTTTTAACGAATAAAAATAACCTTTTTTTTACTACATTCGCGGCTAGAGGAAAATGCTCCAAAGTAAAACCCTGGCGTTTTCCTTGTCGTTCGGTTAATAAAGCTTAAAAAGAGAATGTGCGTGTGAGAATATCATCTGGTATACTGAAAATTTTTCAACCATACCTAAGGTAAATTATTGTAATAAAATTATTTATTCAGATCTTTTATCAATTTTCTCAATATACATGTCGTGATTACATTTATTATCTTATACACTCATTTTATTCATTTCATATAGAGCGTTTTAAATAAAATTGAATTTCCTTTTTAGCATTTTCTTCAATTTGAACACACGCGATGACAATTCAATCATTCAATTTTATAATTATGTAATATTTTTCAAATATATAATATAGAGTCGACTCTTGATATTTTGAAACTCAACGGACCAGAGAAAATTTCAATTAATCAAAGATTTCAAAATAACAGGAGTTTAAACAACTAAGAAGAAGGGAGGGAAAAAATAAAGTAAACAAGAGTTTGAATATTTGGCAGTTTCGGAATATACATACTTTGTTGACACAAGATTAAATAAGTGAATCACCGCAAGTTTTAAGGTAATAAATTTATTGGAAGCGCTTTCTGGTGTTGCTCTTTCTCAAACAAGAGTTTGATATTAAAATTCGTGATTTATTATTTTAAAATTTGTACAATTATTCACAAATATTCATTTTAAAAAGAAGTCCGTAATTTTGTTTTTATATTTTTTGAGTGAGCGATTTCATTCTATCATTGTCCATTGAATTTTCGATAGTAGTGAGGGCGGGTAAGAAATCATCACTTGTGTCGGTTCTGAGGACGTAGAAGCGTAGGGTAGTAAGTTATATCCTTGTCTCTTTCAATGTGATTGGAATTGGCGGGTGGTCTTCTTCCTCGCCCTGATCCAGATGGTTCAAATTCAATATGTTGGCATCGGTTAGGACACCGTGAACACTGATGTCATCGTCGACATGAGAATAAATCCTCAAATGTTGATTCTCTATAGTTAGGTAGACGACCCCACCCTGAGTCAGAATTTGTAATTTTTGACCGCGCTGATGACTATTCTACGCTTTCGTTGTGCTTAAACCCGCACTTTCTAAAGCAGTTATAAATAGTAGTAGGGTTGACCCTTTTTTTCCAGGCCTTATTAAACATGATTATAGTGTTCAAAACTGTTATATTTTCACCTTTTTCAATGCTATTTCTCTTTCAACATATACAGTTGAACCTGTCTATAGCGTCCCCTCTAAATAGCGCTTCTCTCTTTATAGCGCCCGATTTTAAATACGTAGTATGATGCGATTTACATTAAAAGTGACCTGTCTATAGCACCCTATTTTGGTGAGTCCCAAGAGGGGGCGCTATTGACAGGTTTAACTGTATCTATATTATATTTTTAACTTGAATTTTGTTGTTTTAAAATAAGCTATAAAACACATTAAAAATGATACCCATATAAATAAAAAGGGTTATAAGGGTTATAAAATTAAATAAATGAATTGTCATCGCGCGTGTACAATTTGAAGAAAATACTAAAATAGTCAAATTTATTTAAAACCCCTTCTATATGGAATAAATAAAATGAGGATGTAAGGTGATAGATGTATATTGAGAAAATTGATAAAAGATTTATGTGAAAAATATTTCAGTATACAAAATGATTCTCTCATACACATGCTCTTTTTTAAAATACAGTAAAATCTCCCTGTAAAAGACACCTAATTGCAGAGCCAAAGTGTCCTTTAAGGATAGGTGTCTTCTTACCGGAGAGTTACTAAATTGTGAAAATGTTAATTTTGCAAATGAAAACTGTCCTTTGTGGAGAGGTGTCCGCTAAAGAGAGGTTTTACTGTATTACTAAATGAATGACCCGGGCAACGCGCGGGTTTTACCCATGAGGATTTTTCCCCGAGCACGAATATATTGAAAAATATTTATATATTTAAAATTCTATTCGTAACACTTATAAATTATAGCCTGACTTCACCCGGGATCTTCAGAAGTGAATATTTGCCCTACAAATGCTTTTAATTTAAACATTTTATGGTATAAAACCCAAATAAAAATTAATATAAAGAATTCTAAACTATAGTGATACAATTCAGAATTTGACAACAAATTAGAGAATAGCCTAAATATAAAATATGCAAGGAAAATAAAGTTTTACAACGTTTTTGAAAATTTTAGTATTAAATCCTCTTGTCTTGAAGGTTCAAAAGGCTTACTGCCAAAGCCGAAACCCTTTCCAACTTATAAAGTACAATACCTGAGAGATGTGAGGTGGTAAGGAATGCAGAAGGCTTCCTGCCAAAACTAAACTTTGGTATTGCAAAAAAAAGAAGTAAACACAATTCTCTCAGTAACGCACTGAGGCGCTGGGTGGGAATGAAATAGACAAATTTGTAAATACCTTTTCAAGGTATGAAAATACATGAAAATTTGATTAAAGGTTTTCTAAATTCAATATATATACTGTTGAATTTCAGCCAGATTAATTATGATTTGAGAATGTGAATAGAAGAAAGACATATATACACATACTTACATACATTGCTTATATATAAGTAAAATATAAAAATTGGTTGGCCAAATATCATGGAATAAGTTAAATAAAGGTTTAGTTTATTTTGGTTCCACTAGATGGCGCTCTGCCATCTAGAAATGCTCATGTGAGCCTGGTCAGGATATGCCTTCTTATTTTTAATATATATATTTATTTATTTACTAGCGGATGTGTACCCAGCTTCGCTCGGGTTTTATCCGAGTGAAAGTTTCCCTAACGGATATTATTGATAATAATATTCCGGAACACACAGAATATTATGATAATAATGATAATAATATTCGTTACATTATATATTTATTTAAAACTAGCGGACGTACCCGGCTTCGCCCGGGTTTTACCCGAGTAAAGGTTTGTCTAACGAATCTCTCGATAAAGTGAACATTTTTTTCCTGGTCCCTTGAAAAATACTCGATAAGTTGAATAAAATCAATATTAATTGGTTCCCTCGGTAATTGGAAGTTAAAGGAATAGTATCTTGCCTTGGGATTGTATCATTATTCTTGTATGGACGTACCCGGCTTCGCCCGTGTTTTACCCGAGTAAAGGTTTGTCTAACGAATCTCTCGATAAAGTGAACATTTTTTCCCACTCCCTTGAAAAATACTCGATAAGTTGAATAAAATCATTATTAATTGGTTCCCTCGGTAATTGGAAGTTAAAGGAATAGTATCTTGCCTTGGAATTGTATCATTATTCTTGTCTCAAATAAATTGCCGTGTCATCCTGAATTTTGTCTTTCCTAATTTTCTACATTACAAAATCATTGTATCATCATGATAATATTTAGAGCAGATTGTTGAATTATAACAGATAAATTAGAATATTTATCTTGATTATTTTAAAGCGAAAAGTTATTTCAAAAATTTTATTTGCTAGAAACCTTCCCAGTACTATACTAAATAACTTCCCAAAGTTTCATGGCGTTCCAATGAGTGGTTTGGTCAGGCATAAAGGACAAACAGACCACACACACACATACATTCATTTTTAAATATATAGATATAAAATATATATTTTTTAGCAAAAATATCCTCTCTCTCTCTACTGAATAGATTTTAAAAAGATATATATAAATAAAAATATCTTGAGATATACTACATGATCTTAGCCAAAAGACCGAGAAACGATATTTTATATATCCATATAATCCACCATTTTTCATCGCAGTAAGGAAAGTAGAAGTTTGTATTATGTATAAAAGAAACATTCGCGCTTTTAAATTCTTTAATTTTATATGTATATAGATGGCGCGTTATTGCTTTGTGTTAATTTATGCCTAACTGGCCTTGTCTTTATAGTTTGCTGAAGAGCATTGCTCGATGCAAATATTTGAATGTAATGCTACTATCCTATAAGCTTATGTGTCCATAGTTTACTTGAAAACCATTTCTAAGATTCCATCTTTCAGTGTAGCATATAAAAGCAGAATGATCCAATACAGTATTAGAGCTCTGAGAAGCGGTCTGGTGGATTAAATTGACGAAACCGCTGGGAGGGTTCACCACTGATGAGCCAAGCCCTCCCAATATATTTTTCATCGCAGTAAGGACAGTAGAAGTTTGTATTATGTATAAAAGAAACATTCGCGCTTTTAAATTCTTTTATTTTATAACTAAAAGATGTATTCATCTGGAACAGGAAGTAAACTATTAATATAGATATTTATACATGTATATCTTGATGTTTCTTATGTTTTGGGTATAGTAAGGTGGATTACCTTTTTTATTTTGTTTTATTATTGCTTATATGAGCAAATTGAGTGGAAAAACCTTTCAATTGAAGTCTCAAAATGTGGAGAAGACTGAATACAATTGTTGAGTTAGCTTCAAATCCTTTTATCAAAAATTGAGCTTTTTATTAGCTGCGCTTGCAAAAACTTGGCCAAAATCGAAAATTTTACATAACCCTGATATATCAGAAAACCATTAGACTCAGCAATATAATTTATACACTAAAAAGGCCAGCTAATGATTAATACATTATTAAACAAAATCTCAAACAATGTGGAATTATAGAGATGAATGTAAAAGAGTGGTTACAAAACACACACGTGGCAAAAGTAAACAAATATAATTATCAAAAAAGAAATACATTAATTAAAATTTATTGCATTAATTTATGACATATTTCAAGGTATTATAGGGATTAAATATGCATTTACATACAAATTAGCGCCTTCAGGTACAAGTTCATATATTTTACAATACAGTAGTTGTACTACGACACAAATAATTTCAAAACAAATAACTAAGTTAAATTATTATAATTTTATTTTTGTTCTGATATATAACACTCTGAATTCCAAAAATGAATTTGATCGACAAATCTCAATATATTGAATTTGTTTGATCTTTTTAAATCCAGTTCCTTGGCAACCGAAAATAATTTCGCACGCAATTTTTCTTTCTCAATTCCTTCAGAAAAGCCTTCTTGAATCATTTCAAAATAGTTTGGAAAATGTATCTTATAAAAAGGCATGTTTGATTCCATATTTTCCCGTATACCTGTTGATTCATTGGATAGATAGCCCGCTAACCTTTTCTGGTCATTTTCTAACAAGAAACTAAGCAAAGTAATATTGAATTTACCAAGAAGATGATTCTCCATTATAGCAACTTGACTCTTGCAGCTATTCATCCATTCAATCAGATTATTTGTTAACTGAATATATTCAGGCAAACTATATGTTGGGTGCCATAGAACAAAATATAATATCATTAATTTTACAAATGGTTGTAAACTTTCAATTCTATTCATGATTTGAATGAAATTCGAAATTTCAGATAAATTAAAATGAGTAGAATATCTTAATAATCGTTTTGTACCTAGATTTGCACTGATATTATGGACATCTCTTAATATCATAAATTTAAATGCAGCGTAATTAAAAGGTAAAATTTCCTTTGTGTTTTTAATATTAGCCTCAGCTCCAGCATCTAAAAGAGTGTGAATGATGACTGGATTAAAAGTATGAGAAGCTTTATACAACGCGGTCTCGCCTCCTATATTCTTTGCATTTATTGAAGCGCCAGCTTGGATTAACATTTTTGCTATTTCATTGCTTCTATTTTCTATCGTCATTGATAAAGGTGCATCATTCAAAATACATTTTTCATTAACATCAGCTCCTGATTTGATCAAGAAACTTGCCACTTCTCGAGACTCATATAAGCATGCATGATGTAAAAGTGTTCTATTAGATGCATCCCTTTTGCCTATATCGGCTCCAGCATCAAGCAAAAGTTTAAAATTTATAAATTTCTTCGATTTAATTGAATAAAAGATTGCTGTAAGAGTGTTTTGGCATCTCGCTTCTAAATCAAGCTTGAATTTTAAAAGATATTTTAAGAAGTTTGCATCACATTTCTTAGAGGAATTCATTAATGGTGTTCTTCCCCAACGATCTGGTAGATTACAATCTGCGCCTTCAATAATCAGGTATCGGAATATTTGAAAATTGTTAGTTTTGATAGCTTTCTGAAGTGGGGTTATTTCATCCTCATTCCTGGCATTTATGTCTGCACCCTTGTCTAATAATTTTCTACAAAGGTATTTGTTATCTAGAGCGACAGCTAGATGCAGTGGGGAGTCCAATTCATCAATTAAAAGTTCACTCCCAAATATAATAGGTTGACTCTCTAAATATATAAAATAGTTACTCATTAAATTCGTGTCAAATTTAAAATTTACATCAATCCCCTCTTCTATTATCCTATACACTTCGTTGAAGTTTTCCAGAATAATATTATGCAAAAATTTAATTTTTGAATCCATTGTACAATTTGTATCCATTATAGTCGAGATTTATTTTCTGATGTTTAAGTTTTTATTATGAATTTGAATTATTAATTGATACACCAACATTGAGTTTCTGAATATTGAAAACGTATCTAAGTCAAAAAATAATTCAAATCTGTGTGAAACTAATAAATTAATATATATTCTGTGAGTTTATATGATAAAGATTCCAATTTAATTTTTTTTTAATATTTTAATTTTAAATATTAATATTCAACCTTTTTGTGATAACAAAAAAATATCATAACTGTTCCTTATTTGATTTGACTATATAAATAAACAATTCACTTTTTGCAAATAATTACTAAATGCTTAAAGATTTAATCGCGATAAAAATAGCCACTTATAAGGAGTAAATATGAATCATTTAAAGGGGAATTTAAAAAAGAGGGATTGGTCAAGAACATCTATAAATTGTAGGACGCTCAGTAAGTGTTTATGTATTTCTACCTACTTGAAATCTTCATTCACGATTAACTACCGTAACTAATAAACACAATAAAAAAACATCCGCTTAAAAGGATACGTTCACAACCTTTTTATAATCAAACAGGACGATTGTTAATAGTGGTAATATAAGACAATAATTTTGATACAGGTCAGTGCTAAGTCAGGGGTGTGATTGGAATATGTTGTTGTTTTCGGAAACAATTAAAAGCTCAGATATATCCATATGTCTCTATCACAAGAGTCGCAATGTCCTCTATCTTGGGTGTGTGTAAAGCTGCTTTCTGGGTCCATGTTAATTTTCTGAAAGGCCGCGGCGTTTGCTTGTCATGAGAATATGTGATTAGATGTTAGGTCCACACCATGACAATTGTCCTGTAGGTTGCTTTGACATCTGTATGTATTGGCATTTTTATACAAGGTATGTCCCATATGTTTCCAGACTGGGTCCATAAAAAAAGGCAAGATATATATATTTTTAAATATTAAAACCTTCCATAGTAATCCCCCCTTGCTTCAACGCACCAGCGCCATCGTTTTTCCCAATTGTCAAAACAGTTTTTATAGGCCTCTTTTGGAATGCTCTTCAATGCCAACAGCGATTTTTCTATTTAGTCATTCCTGTTGTCAAAATGTCTTCATTTTAGAACTTCTTTAGGTTTGGGGAACAGGAAAAGGTCATTTGGTGCGATGTCTGGGGAATAGGGTGGTTGAGGTAGGATTTGGGTCCTTTTTATCATCAAAAAAACTCGTCACCAAGTGTGCTGTGTGAGGTCAGGCATTGTCATGGTGTAGAATCCAGTCACCATTAGTCCATTTTTCTGGCCTTTTTTTTTTCGAATCGTTTCCTTAGACGGCGAAGAATGCCCAAATACCTTTTCTTAATAACTGTTTGTCCTACAGGAAGATACTCGTGATGAACAATGCCCTTGTTATCCAAAAAAGCGACCAGCAACACCTTGTTTCTGGATTTCAATATCCTGGTTTTTTGGGTCTAGGCTCACCCTGACCTCTCCACTCGGCAGTTTGACGCTTGGTTTCATGGTCATAGCCATAGACCCATGTCTCGTCGCCTGTGATTATCTTGTCTTTCCATTCCGGATCCGTTCTTGTCATTTCCAACATGTCCTCACAGGTTGCAAGCCGACCCAGTTTTTGCTCATTAGTGAGGAATCTTGGGATGAATTTTTCAGGAGTCTTTTTGAGCTTCAAATCTTCGGTTACGATCCTTCCAATCGTTGTTTTAGAGATGCCTGTGTCTTGCTCTAGCTCCAGCAAAGTGATTCGAGGATTTTCTTTTATCAAATCGGTGATTTTTTTGTACATTTTGATTTGTCCTTTGAAAATTTGGGCGTCCTTGACGAGGATCATCTTCAATGGAAATTCTGTCAGCTTTAAATCTAGAATGTCATTCAAAAACAGTTGTTCTCTTTGGGGCTTCATTGGGGAATGCTTTATTGAGCATTTCAAAAGTTTCGGTTGCTGATATTTGAAGTTTTACACAAAATTATATGCAAATCCTCTGCTTCAATTTTTGTTCCATCGTAAAATCGACGCAGCGCTAGGTGTAACCTTTAAATAAATTAGAATGACATTGGCGCGTGCGCACTTACAGTCTCGATATTGGTACCACCGTGTTGCTAGATAGGTTTTCTATAATAAACAGTCAAATTTATTTACATTTTTTTTTATGGACCCAGTCCGGGATCTTATGGGACATACCTTGTATAATGTTTCATTCTGAGTCTCGTGATTGCTTTTGGTATTATTATCTCAATGTGTTTCTGTTGCATATTTTTCCTTTCCTTGCTTTTGTTGGATTATCTTGAATTTTGCCCAAGAATCAGCATCAAATACTGAATATAGTTATTTTCTTTGTCTCATCACTCTTCCTGGCGTCCTTTTCTAGTTACCCGCTACCTCATTACTCACGATCCCAACATTGACAGGAAATCATTGTAGAATGCAGTTCTTCCTTAATAGTTTCTGTTGGTTTTGTAACGAGTGTATTAGGATATCCATACATTGATAGGGTACGATTTGAGGACACATAATAATATAGAAGCCAGAATAATAAAAAAATAACGTTTATATATTCATTCATTTACAAAGCATTTTTCTTACCTCAATTTGAAATACATATTCTTAATTAAAGGTTTTTGAAAATTCAACAATGTTAAAAATCATAATACATAAACCTGCTGTTTTTAATCCCTATTTATATAAAAGTCAGTGTATGTATGTATGTATGCACGTGTGTTTGTTCCTATGTCGGCTATACACGTCCACAATAGGTAAATAATCTGACTGAAATTTTAACAGTATATAGAGTAGAATCTGGAAAAAACCTATAGTGAAAATTGCAGGTCTTTATCCCGAATATTCGTCGAGTTATTTGCAAATTGCGTTGCAAATTTGTCCTTTCGCTCGCAAGCAGCGCCTCTAGCGGTGAAGATAGGAGGTAATATCAACTGACCTAATGTACATGTAAACGTGTTTTAACAGGAAATAAAGAAAATCTGGATGAGATATTTAGCCAAAGAAATTGAAATTGATAGGTTTTGGGCAAAGAGATAGTTGTTTTTTTAGTCAGAAAATGTTGATGACAATATTGCTTTATCATGTTTGATTATCAGATACAAAATTATATCGGGAAAAATTCCAAAAAGCAGAAGCCACTGGTGAAACCAGTTCATTTTTAGTATGAAGGAACAAAATTCTAGCAGAAAAACATTCATTCGAGCAGAAGACACAAAGCCAGATCATCTCTCTAAAAAAATATCGCTTCTCAGACACAAAGTTTGGAGCGGGACACAAGAGTGACATTCACGGCACCAATTTATAATTCTAACTAATAGTATTTGAAAATCAAAATAATAGAATTTTCAAATATCTTTGTGAAAATTTACATTTTTATTTTTATATTTTAAAACACACAAAGTTTGGAGCGGGACGTTTCACATGAGTGACATCCACGGCGGTATTCGAATAAAAACATTTAATCGGGTAAAACCCGGGCGTTGCCCGGGTCATTCGGCTAGTAATAATATAAATGAGTTTTAAAAATTGTAAAAAAAAAAAATGCATCGGCCGATAATCGAACCCGGGCCGCCCGCGTTGCAGGCGAGCATTCTACCACTGAACCACCGATGCTTATAAGAAATGGCCATATTTGGGTATTTATTCCAATCACAAAAGCAAACGGTGACAGAATTATTGATGACTCTGATACTTGTATATTTTAATAATTATATACTAACTGAATGACCCAGTTTCTTCCAGATTGAATATTTGCCAGATGAATATTGTTTCAAAAAAGTATTTTCTCATCACAATAAATAAATACAGTAAAACCTCTCTGTAAAATACACCTAGTTGCGCGCAAAAGTGTCCTTAATGGACAGGTGTCCTCTTACCGGAGAGTTGTTACATAGTAAAAATGGTAATTTTGACAATGAAAACTGTCCTTCGTAGAGAGATGTCCTCTCGCCGGAGTGTCCTCTCATGGAGCTTTCACTTTATTATATTCTAAAATCTCTTAATAGTAGTCTTGATGATTCTAATATCGCTATCATAATCGTCATTTTGAGCGTTATTTTAGCACATAAAAATTTATTATACCAATCCATTTTACTATTTTTTAAAATTTAATTTCAATTTGAAGTGCTATGTTTCCCTAGGGACACTTGCGCTGTCATACATGTTCCTTTACATTTGTCTATAGATATTTAGGCCGTGAATAGTATAGTCATATGCTATTAACAATGAGAAAGATCGAAAAAAAACGAAAAAAAAAGAACTGTGTACAAAAGAAAGAAGTGTCTGGCGATATGTACAATCAGCATAATATAAATTATCAGTTTCTTAAAATATATTTGTTGCTATCTAATTTTTTATTTTTCTATAAGGTATATATTTCTATAAAGCCCCTAAAAGTGTTTTATTTGTTAAATATAATCTATTTTAAAATATAACCGAAAGAAATTAAAATATAATAAGGCATTGATATACTAAAATACGTTTTAAATGAATCGATTTAAATCTCCTATGGATATTCGACATCAGAATTTGAAACGCTTATGGAGATATGTATCTTTATTTTTGATCTTCTCAAGTTTTCGGGCTTGTCTGCCCTTCTACAGGAGAAACAATATATAACGAAAATATAACGCCACCTTATACTAACACTATTATGATTCTATATATATACATCTAATATATATATATACACTAGGGAATTTTTGCATATTGTTTTACTTAAGATATGTTTTTATTTGATTAAGGTATTTACATATTTTACTATTGTTTGCTATATATTAAGAACTAGCGGATGTGTACCCGGCTTCGCCCGGGTTTTATCCGAGTGAAAGTTTGCCTAACGAATATTATATATTATGAAGTATAATAAACAATGTTAAAGATTAGTTTTAATTATTAATCAAGATTGTGTGTGAATATGTGAGAAAGATGTAATATCGTTGTTGTTTTCTTGGCCGACTGTTTTACATATGGTGTTATCTTAAAATTGCTTGTTTTGAATATTTTTTTAGATTGAGATTATTAGCTAGTATGTGAAAAAATTAACTCTGTTGAATTTTTTTTTTTGTATTTATCTATATTTATAAAAATGAATGTATGTGTGTGTGTGTGTGACAATCTGACAATTAAAAAATATTTATTGTCATCTAGACAATATTACAAATCAAAGAGAGAGAGAGAGAGAGAGAGAGAGATTGAGATTGAAACTGATTTATTTTAACGTCCATATAAGATTATATAAGGTTAAATACAGAATAAATAAAAATATGAATAAATAAGATTATATAATGAAAAATACATGAATAAATAGATATGAATATATAACGACAGTGATAATCTTCTCGGTATTGTTTATGCGATAAAACAGAATAAGAGAAGAAAAGTTTCTTTATTAGACAAATTATAACGGTGCGAGCTTTCGGGTAAAAACCCCTTCTACAGGCGTGGTAGACGTGACACTATAACATAGGTAATATGGCTAGAAAGAGAATATATACACATGATTATTTACATATTAGCGGAATATGCTATGCAAATGGGGATTTTTCATTTGTTATGACTATTGTAATTAAAGAGATAGTAGGCAAATTGGGCATTTGTATATTTGGAGTTTTTAGTCTATAGAGGAATATGTTAACGTAAGTTACTGGATATGTGATATTTCAAAGAATTTTAGGAAATGATGCTATTACTGTAAGGCCAGGAGAGCACGATAGGCATCAGGAAGATCTATTTTGCGGTTGATGCTATTATGTCTGTGAGATTCTATGGATTCGAGAACTAATCGCTGGTGCTGGTTATGAATGCGTCTGCAATGTATGGTGGGGTGGTTGGTGTTGAATGTATGGCCGGTATTGAGTGTGTGCTGGTAAAGGAGGGACCTGGTGTCTTGGTTGGAGATGTTTCTAGAATGCTCAGACATTCTGATGGCGACGGATCTGCCTGTCTCGCCAACGTATGTGGCAGAGCATTGCTCACACGAGACAGAGTAGACCGCGCCAACAGAATGGAGGGGATCAGGGGGTGCATGCGATTTAGTATATGGGTGGCGGAGGGATGTGAGCAGGTTGGGGGAGTTTTTATATAAGGTGCGGATACCGTATGCTTTAAGGCTTCTGGCTATGTCGGATGAGGAGGGGGAGTAGGGAAGGAAACATAATGATCTGTAAATTTTAGGGTGGTTGGGGGGGCCAGGTGTATATGAATGTCTGGTGATGAATTCAAGCGGAAACGATGCTATGGAGAGGTGCGATATGATTAGATTTTTCTCTATTTCTTTAAATATGTCGAGCGAACAGTGGGTATAGATTCTTTTGGTGAGAGTTTTTACTATGTTGATTTTGTGGGAAATGGGGCAGTGTGAATTGAAATGGGTATAACTGGGGGGACACTGTTTTTTGTAGTAGACTGTGGTGTGGAATGAGGATGCGGTACGTATTATTAGGATGTCTAGGAATGGGATGAACTGGTTTGATTCTATTTCCAAAGTGAAGGAGATGTTGGGGTTAAAACTATTGAGGGCTGCAAGTATGGTGCTCTCCTGGCCGTGTCTGCATAAGCAAAAGACGTCATCAATATAACGGCGCCATATTTGTATATCTATGGGATTGTTGGGTTTTCCTAATGAGGATCCTGGAGAAAGGGTTATCAACGGGGTCCTTGAGCCTAAGAGAGGGAGGGATGAATCCGACATTTTTGCAGTGACGGTTGAATTGGAGGTGACTTCGCCATCGGGATAGCGATAGATATACAAATATGGCGCCGTTATATTGATGACGTCTTTTGCTTATGCAGACACGGCCAGGAGAGCACCATACTTGCAGCCCTCAATAGTTTTAACCCCAACATCTCCTTCACTTTGGAAATAGAATCAAACCAGGTCATCCCATTCCTAGACATCCTAATAATACGTACCGCATCCTCATTCCACACCACAGTCTACTGCAAAAAACAGTGTCCCCCCAGTTATACCCATTTCAATTCACACTGCCCCATTTCCCACAAAATCAACATAGTAAAAACTCTCACCAAAATAATCTATACCCACTGTTCGCTCGACATATTTAAAGAAATAGAGAAAAATCTCATCATATCGCACCTCTCCATAGCATCGTTTCCGCTTGAATTCATCACCAGACATTCATATACACCTGGCCCCCCCAACCACCCTAAAATTTACAGATCATTATGTTTCCTTCCCTACTCCCCCTCCTCAGCCGACATAGCCAGAAGCCTTAAAGCATACGGTATCCGCACCTTATATAAAAACTCCCCCAACCTGCTCACATCCCTCCGCCACCCATATACTAAATCGCATTCCCCCCTTGACCCCCTCCATTCTGTTGGCGCGGTCTACTCTGTCTCGTGTGAGCAATGCTCTGCCACATACGTTGGCGAGACAGGCAGATCCGTCGCCATCAGAATGTCTGAGCATTCTAGAAACATCTCCAACCAAGACACCAGGTCCCTCCTTTACCAGCACACACTCAATACCGGCCATACATTCAACACCAACCACCCCACCATACATTACAGACGCATTCATAACCAGCACCAGCGATTAGTTCTCGAATCCATAGAATCTCACAGACATAATAGCATCAACCGCAAAATAGATCTTCCTGATGCCTATCGTGCTCTCCTGGCCTTACAGTCATAGCATCATTTCCTAAAATTCTTTGAAATATCACATATCCAGTAACTTACGTTAACATATTCCTCTATAAACTAAAAACTCCAAATATACAAATGCCCTATTTGCCTACTATCTCTTTAATTACAATAGTCATAACAAATGAAAAATCCCCATTTGCATAGCATATTCCGCTAATATGTAAATAATCATGTGTATATATTCTCTTTCTAGCCATATTACCTATGTTATAGTGTCACGTCTACCACGCCTGTAGAAGGGGTTTTTACCCGAAAGCTCGCACCGTTATAATTTGTCTAATAAAGAAACTTTTCTTCTCTTATTCTGTTTTATCGCATAAATATATAAAGAAATAGATCGAGGCCCTCGATAATGTTATCCTGCTCGTCCCTGATGACGCTGACCGGGCGTCGGAGGCGGATGGGGCGTGCTAGGTCCGGCAGCGATGGGTAGTCGGCCCGGATGGAGGAGGCCTCGAGCTGCGCCGCGATATAGCGCCTTTCCCATCATCATGTTCGAGAACGAGGCCCGAGCGGAGCATCGCGGCCAAGCGAGAATGGGTGGGGGAGGAGACGGCGGTGGTGGGCGGGCCCACCTGGAGCAGCACGAGGCGGTGGTCCGAGAGGTGGTAGTGGCTGGTCGCGTAGATGGACACGCGATCCAGGACTCCAGCAGGGACGAGGATCCGGTCCAGGCGGTTGGATTCGACTTGGTCGACGTGCATGGCGACTCTGGTGGGCGGCGTCGAACTGGGTGGCCACGTCGACCAGCCTGGCCAGGTCCAGAAGAGCGGCGAGGGCATCCGACGATGATGATGATGAGGGCCCTCGATCCCTGATATTAAAATCGCCGATGATCCAGCAGGCCCTCTCCTCCTCCTGTGCCGCTGTCGCCGCCAGGAGCTCCAGTTGCCGGTTTCTCTCCCGGGGTTCATGCGCCAGATGAACGGCGATGGCCGTCATCTCCTCGCCGCGGACATCTATGGTTGCCAAGGCGATGTGGCCCGGCCACAGGATGCGTTGTTGTAGCACGGCTACGTCCGGTCCGAAGACGCAGGCGAGTCCGGATCCCGAGATGGCTACGGGATGGGCCAATACAACAGCACTGTAGCCGAGGCAGAGGTCTTGGCCGCTGCCCAGATGAAAATGCGTTTGTCTCCTGGACAAACGCGATGTCCACGTGATGTTGTCTGAGGAGATGACAAAGGGCAAGGCTCCTCCCCCGAGTGGCGAGCCCTCGCGCGTTGATGCTGGCGATGCGGAAGCTCATTGTTGCCCTCCTGTAGGCATCTTCCCCAAGGTCTTCCGGAGGGTCTTGCGGATGGTGTGGTTGGAGTCTGGAACCGAGGCTATGATGGTGTTGGCCAGCTCTTTGAGGGAGGCGACCTGTGCCACTGTCAGCAAGTGCGCTCGGTTCTTCATGGTGGTCTCAGAGGTGAGGAGCTTCTGAGCCTCCTCGCATTTAAGGTCGGGCAGCCCGTTCCAGTCGATGGAGAGGCTGGGGGACTTCCTGAGGTGCTCCAGCAGCTGTTCGAGTGCGGCCTTTCCCCGGGCAGGCGTGGCGAGAGGTGAGGACAGCTTCTCCTCCGACATCACGTGGGCGAGCGGAGGGATGCGAGGGTCGGGGGGCCGCGGGGCAGCCAGGGAAGCAGGGTGGGCAACAGGGGCGGGGTGGGTGAGATCCATCTGTTCGGCAGGCTGGTGTGCCGAGGGGTCACTGGAGCCTCAGTTGAAGACTTCGCCGGTTGGACAGGGGACGCCGATGTTGCGGGCGCAGGTGTCGGCCTCCTTGGCTGCTGAGGAGGAGGAGGAGATGGGGGGGGGGGCCTTGCGTCGGAGGGAGACGCTGCTTGCCTGGGGCAGTTTGCTCTGCGGTGGCCCTGCTTTCCGCATTTGGAACACTTGATTCTAAAGAAGAGGAAGGCCGACAGGGTGTCTCCCTTGGAGTGGATGGTCAGACGGGTGGGCAGCGTCTCCAGCCCTACGCCCTCGCGGAGCAGGATGAACGCCTCCCGGCGGCCGTCGGTGAAGGTGAACTCCCCCATTTTGACCAGGATGGGGGCGATGGAGGTGACCTTCCGGTATTGGCTCAGGGCGTCCACGATGGTGTTGTCCTCCACAAAGCCGGGCAGGTTGGCCACGACTATTCGTTCCGCCCTCTTGCGGAAGGGGAAGACCTTGAGGGACGTACCCTCGATTTCCAGGCCGTCCGCGACCAGACGGCTCGCAAGTTCTTTGTCCGCGAGACCCACGATGAAGTGCCCGTTCATTCGGTGGAACTGTGTGATGCTCTTTGGCCCTCCGAGTAGCGTGCTCATGGCCTTGAGGTAGGAGTAGTCCGGGATGTCTGGGCACAGCTCCACGAAGATGTAGTTCTCGTGGTTGGTGGTGGCCTGCCTCGCCCTGGCCGCGCGTCGCCTTGATTTCCTGGGGCGGCATTGACCTCGGCCCTGTTGTCCGCTTCTGCTGCTGGGGGCCGCGTTTCTCAGCAGGCCTGCTTGCCTGCTTTGCGGCGTGCTCAGGTGTTGAAGAGAGGCGCCTTTTCTTGCTCTTCACGAGGATGAAGCCCTCGTTGTCGCCCACCTCCACCATCTCGCTGTCGGCCCAGTTGAGCGAGGCCGGGCTGGCTGTTGTAGCGCTGTTCAAAGCAGCAGTCGGCGGCGCCGTGACGTCACCACTCGCGGCGGCCAGATTTACATGCATGTCGCCTGCCGGCGAATTTGCATGCTTTGGATTTTCAGAAGAATTTTCTATTGAATTCTTCATAATTTGGTTTTTCGGCGAAACCTCCTCGCCTGGTTGTGAAATAGTGCTGGGCCTTTCAGGCACTTGTTCAGCGGATCGAGGGCTTTCTTTTAATACCGAATTCGGCAGGGTCAGCGCCAATGACACACACTTCAGAGTCGAAAACGGCGGAGCTCGCGAAAGCGTGGCCGCACGCTCGAGTGTGTGTGTGTGTGTGACAATTGACAATTAAAAATTATTCATTGTCTTCTAGACAATTTTACATCATTTCAGCAACTAGAGAGAGAAAGAGAAGAAAAAGAAATAAATTACAAAAAGAATGAATGAAATATGAATCATGAAAATTTCTCTTATAGAATTGTAAATAGTTATAAAACGAAGAGAAAATTTTTTTTATTAAAATGCATGGGCTACAAGCTTTCGGGCTTCACGCCCTTCGACGGGTTTTGTAGTTCTCGTGGTTGGTGGTGGCCTGCCTCGCCCTGGCCGCGCGTCGCCTTGATTTCCTGGGGCGGCATTGACCTCGGCCCTGTTGTCCGCTTCTGCTGCTGGGGGCCGCGTTTCTCAGCAGGCCTGCTTGCCTGCTTTGCGGCGTGCTCAGGTGTTGAAGAGAGGCGCCTTTTCTTGCTCTTCACGAGGATGAAGCCCTCGTTGTCGCCCACCTCCACCATCTCGCTGTCGGCCCAGTTGAGCGAGGCCGGGCTGGCTGTTGGTACCCAAAGGTACCCGTCGAAGGGCGTGAAGCCCGAAAGCTTGTAGCCCATGCATTTTAATAAAAAAAATTTTCTTTTCGTTTTATAACTATTTATAATGAATGAAATATTTACATATATATTACATATATATTACAAGGGGGATGAAGGAAGGAGACCTCGTCGCTGGAGGGTCCTGGACCAGGCGATGAGCGGGTCCTCCACCGCTTCTCCGAGCCCAACCTGGACAATGGACTCGCAGGCAGGACAGGAGGGGCCGACTGAGGCAGGATGGGCAGGATGGGGCAGGCGTGGAGGGCCAACTTGAGGGCCGCGTCAGCCTCATGGCCCGAGTGGGCGCAGCGCCGCAGCGAGGCCCAGTCGATCCTGGATGGTGGTGGACCGATGGTGGGCGACCATCTCGAGGTAAACCTTGAGATGGGCGTGGCGGCGAGGCGCGGACGATCCAGGGCCCGTCGGGCCGAGCGGGTCGTGAGGCCATTGAGGAATGGCGTAGCCGACCCACGCAGCACCACGGCCGCAGCAAGGAAACTGGATGAAGGCGTGGACTCCGCCCCGAAGCCCACGGCGTTCTCGGAGGTCAGCCTCCGACAGAAGGCGCCCAGGGCCGCGGCGTCAGCCAGGGCCGAGCGCGTAGGGCGGGCGATGGGGTGTTCCTCCTCGATGAGGTCCCGGACTCGGGCTCCGCTCCAGCGGGCGGGGGCCAGGAGGTCGGGAGGGCGGAGGAACCGGCAGCCGCCGATGATGGGGAGGTCCAGCAGCTGAGCCGTGGGGACCGCCCGGTGGTTGAGGCCCAGGATGTTGGAGGCCTCCACCCATAGCTTCAGCAACCGGAGACGGCGGGGCTGGAGACGGGTGCCGTCCGGTGGAGGGTGGATCCAGGCTTCCCCGCTGTTGCCGCCGACCAGCCAGCTGAAGGAATTTCTGCCGCCGCGGAGCGCGACCTGCACCCCCTTGAGGCAGGCGAGATGGAGCTGGGTCGCGAGGTCGAGGAGCCCGAGGCCTCCGATGGCAACTGGCCTCGCCATGACATCGGCGGGAAGCCACGCCGTGTGGTCCTGTCCCCAGACGAATCTCGCCAGTCGGGCCTGCAGCTTGGCGATGGTCGGGGGTGATGGTAGGTAGCCATGCAGGTGGTGCTGGGTGACAGAGCCCACCAGCGTGTTCGCCACTCTTGCTCGCCCGACGAGGGAGAGGCCGCGGGTGAAAGGCGTCCATTTACGGCATGCAGTCTCCAAGAGGGCCAGGAGATGCTGCTCCCGGTGGGCGACGGTGCTCCTGGGGGCGATGTCGAGCCCGAGGACCCTGATGGAGGTGGTCGACCAGGAGGCGCCGAGAGAGGAGTCGCCGCGGTTGCGCCAGGCGCCGCACCAGAGGCCAGCGCTCTTCCGGAGGTTCACGCCAACTCCGGAGGCCTGCTTGTATTCTTCGAAGATGGTCGCCACCCGTTCGAAGTCTCCGTCGCGATGAAATAGGAGGACGATGTCGTCGGCGTAAGCGATGACATTGCCCACGCCGAGGGTCAACTCCAGGCGACGTAGCAGCGGCCCCGTGGCGTTGCTGAAGAGTGCGGCGCTTACGGCGCAACCCTGCCTGAGGCCGTTGAGAAGGGGAAAGGCTGTTGTATGAAAGCCTCCGGCCCGGATGGTGGCGTCCGCCCCGGCGTAGAGGATGTTAATCCAGGCCATGAAGGCCGGCGGGAGGCGGAGGGATGTTAGCAGGGACTCCAGGAAGCCGCGGTCCAATGAGTCAAAGGCGGACTCTAGGTCGACGCCCATGACGGCCAGCGGCGAGCCCAGGGCGGTGGCCTCCTCGATGGCGTCCGTCACCATGGCGATGTTCCATGACGGGGACCTCCCGGGGACGGCGTAGGTCTGGCATTCCCGCACCAGGGTCCGCAGGTGGGGCTTGAGGCGCCGGTGAAGGATGGCGGCCAGGACTCTGTCGTTGGCCGAGGGCAGCGCGACAGGCCTGTAGCCATCAAGGCCTCGACCTCCGCGGGTCTTGGGCACGAGGCAGATGGAGCTGCGCCGCGTCGACGGTGGCAGGGCACCGCGGAGCCGTGAAGCCGCGAACACCCGGGCCAGAGCTTCCGCGAAGAAGTCCTCGTTGAAGGCGACGAGGAGTTCGCACGGCAAGCCGTCCCAGCCGGGGGCCTTGCCGCGAGGGAGGTGCTCGATGGCGTTGGCGATCTCGCTGGGGCTGATGTCCGGCCGGTGGAGCGGGTCCTCCTCACTCAGCTCGCGGGTGGTGGTGGGCGCGCTGCTGGCGATGAAGGCAGCTCCCGCAGCTGGATCGCTGGTGGGACGGGCGAAGCGGGGCTGGAAGGCCGCGAACGCCCTCCGCCGAAGCTCGGGGCCCTCGATGATGTTATCCTGCTCGTCCCTGATGACGCTGACCGGGCGTCGGAGGGGATGTACCCATCGCTGCCGGACCTAGCACGCGCCATCCGCCTCCGGAAGGAGGAGGCCTCGAGCTGCGCCGCGATATAGCGTCTTGCCATGTAGATGTAGCTGTCGCTGGCAGCGTGGCGCGGATCGTGCAGGGATCTGGCCTCCGCCAGCAGTCCCGCCTTGATGGTGGTCCACCTGTCCCATAGGATCCCGTCGTCGTTATCGTGCGCCGTGTCTTCCTCGAGCTCCCGGATGTAACCAGCCAGATGTTCGAGAACGAGGCCCGAGCGGAGCATCGCGGCCAAGCGAGGCTGGGTGGGGGAGGAGACGGCGGTGGTGGGCGGGCCCACCTGGAGCAGCACGAGGCGGTGGTCCGAGAGGTGGTAGTGGCTGGTCGCGTAGATGGACACGCGATCCAGGACTCCAGCAGGGCCGAGGATCCGGTCCAGGCGGTTCGATTCGACTTGGTCGCCGTGCATGGCGACTCTGGTGGGCAGGTGGGCGGCGTCGAACTGGGTGGCCACGTCGACCAGCGCGGCCAGGTCCAGAAGAGCGACGAGGGCATCCGATGATGATGATGATGATGAGGGGCCCCGATCCCTGATGTTAAAGTCGCCGATGATCCAGCAGGCCCCCTCCTCCTCCTGTGCCGCTGTCGCCGCCAGGAGCTCCAGTTGTCGGTTTCTCTCCCGGGGTTCATGCGCCAGATGAACGGCGATGGCCGTCATCTACTCGCCGCGGACATCTATGGTTGCCAAGGCGATGTGGCCCGGCCACAGGACGCGCTGTTGTATCACGGCTACGCCTGGCGCGAAGACGCAGGCGAGTCCGGATCCCGAGATGGCTACGGGATGGGCCAATACAACAGCGTTGTAGCCGAGGCAGAGGTCTTGGCCGCTGCCCAGATGAAATGCGTTTGTCTCCTGGACAAACGCGATGTCCACGTGATGTTGCCTGAGGAGATGACAAAGGGCTAGGCTCCTCCTCCGAGTGGCGAGCACTCGCGCGTTGATGCTGGCGATGCGGAAGCTCATTGTTGCCCTCCTGTAGGCATCTTCCCCAAGGTCTTCCGGAGGGTCTTGCGGATGGTGTGGTTGGAGTCTGGAACCGAGGCTATGATGGTGTTGGCCAGCTCTTTGAGGGCGGCGACCTGTGCCACTGTCAGCAAGTGCGCTCGGTTCTTCATGGTGGTCTCAGAGGTGAGGAGCTTCTGAGCCTCCTCGCATTTAAGGTCGGGCAGCCCGTTCCAGTCGATGGAGAGGTTGGGGGACTTCCCGAGGTGCTCCAGTAGCTGCTCGAGTGCGGCCTTTCCCCGGGCAGGCGTGGCGGGAGGTGTGGACAGCTTCTTCTCCGACATGTCGTGGTCGAGCGGAGGGATGCGAGGCTCGGAGGGCCGCGGGGCAGCCAGGGAAGCAGGGTGGGCAGCAGGGGCGGGGTGGGTGAGATCCATCTGTTCGGCAGGATGGTGTGCCGAGGGGATCGCCTGAGCCTCGGTTGAAGTCTTCGCCGGCTGGACAGGGGACGCCGGTGTTGCGGGCGCAGGTGCCGGCTTCCTTGGCAGCTGAGGAGGAGGGAGGGGGGGCCTTGCGTCGGTGGGAGACGCTGCTTGCCTGGGGCTGCTGTTCTGCCTGGCGAGCGATGGGCAGTTGGCTCTGCGGTGGCCCTGTTTTCCGCATTTTGAGCACTTTATGCCAAAGGAGAGGAAGGCGGGCAGGGAATCTCCTTTGGATTGAATGTCCAGGCGGGTGGGCAGCCTGTCCAGCTTGATGCCGTCCTTGAGCAGGATGAAGGCCTCCCGGCGGCCGTCGGTGAATGTGAACTCCCCCATTTTGACCAGGATGGGGGCGATGGAGGTGACCCTCCCGTATGGGCTCAGGGCGTTCACGACTGTGAAGTCCTCCACGAAGCCTGGCAGGTTGGCGACGACGATCCGTTCGGCCCTCCTGCGGTAGGGGAAGACCCTAAGGGTCGTTCCCTCGATCTCTAGGTCGCCCTCAGCCAGACGGCGCGCAAGATATTTGGTCGCCAAGCCCACGAGGAAATGGCCGTTCATTTTGCCGAAATGTGTGATGTTATTTGGCCCCCCGACCAGCTTGGACATTGCCTTTAGGTAGGTGTAGTCCGGGATCACTGGGCACCGCTCCACGAAGATGTAGTTTTCGTGGGTAGATGAGTTCTGCCTCGCCTTGGCTTCGGCGATGTTCTTGCGTGTCGCCTTGATCTCCTGGGGCGGCACTGCTCTCGGCCCTGTTGGCCGCTTCCGTTGCTGGGAGCTGCGCTGCTCTCCAGGCTTGTTGGGCTGCCTTGCAGCGTGCTCAGGTGAAGTTGAGCCGAGGCGCCTCTTCTTGCCCTTCACGACGATGAAGCCCTCGTTGTCGTTCACCTCCGCCATCTCGCTGTCGGCCCAGTTGAGCGAGGCCGGGCTGGCTGAAGTTGCGCTGGTCGTAGCAGCAGTCTTCGGCGCCGTGACGTCACCACGCGCGGCGGCCTGATTTGCATGCCCATCGCTTGCCGGCGAATTAGCATTTCTATGAATTTCAGAAGAATTATCTTTAGAATTCTTCATTTTTTCGTCTTTTAGCGATAACTCCTCGCCTGTTTGTGACAGGATGCTGGGCCTTTCAGGCACTTGTTCAGCAGAGCCTGGGCTTCCCTTTGGTTCCAAATTTGCAATGGTCAGCGCCTTCCACACGCACTCCAGAGGCGAAAACGGCGTAGCTCTCAAAAACGCGGCCGCTCGCCAGCGTGTGTGTGTGTGTGTGTCTGTCTGTCCTTTATGCCTGACCAAACCACTCATTGGAACGCCATGAAACTTTGGGAAGTTATTTTGTATAGTACTGGGAAGGTTTCTAGCAAATAAAAATTTTGAAACAATTTTCGCTTTAAAATAATCAAGATAAATATTCTAATTTATCTGTTATAATTCAACAATCTGCTCTAAATATCATCATGATGATACGATGATTTTGTAATGTAGAAAATTAGGAAAGACAAAATTCAGGATGACACGGCAATTTATTTGAGACAAGAATAATGATACAATTCCAAGGCAAGATACTATTCCTTTAACTTCCAATTACCGAGGAAACCAATTAATATTGATTTTATTCAACTTATCGAGTATTTTTCAAGGGACCGGGAAAAAATGTTCACTTTATCGAGAGATTTGTTAGACAAACCTTTATTTAGTATAGTACTGGGAAGGTTTCTAGCAAATAAAATTTTTGAAATAACTTTTTGCTTTAAAATGATCAAGATAAATATTCTAATTTATCTGTTATAATTCAACAATCTGCTCTAAATATCATCATGATGATACGATGATTTTGTAATGTAGAAAATTAGGAAAGACAAAATTCAGGATGACACGGCAATTTATTTGAGACAAGAATAATGATACAATTCCAAGGCAAGATACTATTCCTTTAACTTCCAATTACCGAGGGAACCTATTAATATTGATTTTATTCAACTTATCGAATATTTTTCAAGGGACCGGGAAAAAATGTTCACTTTATTGAGAGATTCGTTAGACAAACCTTTACTCGGGTAAAACCCGGGCGAAGCCGGGTACGTCCATACAAGAATAATGATACAATTCCAAGGCAAGATACTATTCCTTTAACTTCCAATTACCGAAGGAACCAATTAATATTGATTTTATTTAACTTATCGAGTATTTTTCAAGGGACCGGGAAAAAATGTTCACTTTATCGAGAGATTTGTTAGACACACCTTTACTCGGGTAAAACCCGAGCGAAGCCTGGTACGTCCGCTAGTATATAAATAAAATTAACTCTGTTGATTTTTTTTGTATTTGATCGATAACACCGAAGTTACGCATGCTATTGTTAGGAAATATATTTTGATGTTAAGCAAAACCTGCTCCATCTCGTTTTACATAAATGTTGAAAATTTGGTTGAAATTGATGCATTGTAACGAAAGTTTTTAGTGAACAACACTTATGAAATTTCCATTTTATTAATATAGATTATCTTATAGGTTCGAGATTCTATTATTTTAAGTTAGTTTTATAATGGTTATTGGCTATTACGTATAAGTTACATATAATATTGTTGATATTATTAGCTGGCACTAGGATATATTGTGTTATCTGGATAATAAAGATTCTATGATAAGCTTTGATATTTGCTGTTTATGTTATTGTAATGTATTATGGGTTCTTCTAATGCGAATGTGTGACCTGTTTCTTTGCAGTGTTGGAAAATTAGGGATCTATCGTCTTGGTTTATTATGTTGCGCTTGTGTTCATATATTCTATTGCTGGCTCTCCTTCCTGTCTCCCCCACGTATTTGACTTGGCAGTTATTGGCAGGAAGGGTATTCCTTAGAATGCAATAACTGCCAAGTCAAATACATGGGGGAGACAGGAAGGAGAGACAGCAATAGAATATATGAACACAAACGCAACATAATAAACCAAGACAATAGTTGTGCAAGTGCAGTGCAGTGATATCAGTGCAAAGCGATATCATTTGATGATATCAGTTGTAAAACGATTATTAAGGTACTAGACGAATGGCCCGGGCAACGCCCGGGTTTTACCCGAGTGCGTATATATTTTAAAAACGTTTTAATTCAAATACTATTCGTTACAATTATAAATTGGCGCCATGGATGTCACTCTTGTGAAACGTCGCGTTCCAAACTGTGTGTTTTTAAAACGTTTTAATTAAAATACTATTCGTTACAATTATAAATTGGCGCCGTGGATGTCTCTCTTGTGAAACGTCCCGCCCCAAACTGTGTGTGTCTTGAAAATATAAAAATAAAAATGTGAATTTTCATGAAGATTATATCATGTCGATTTTTTTTTTTTTTGCATTTCACCTACTTAATCGATAGAGATAATTACATTTGCAACATGAACTTAGGTATATTGACTAAATAGAAATTGCATAGTAATAAAGATCATTTTTTAAAGGCACCATATCGTTTTTTTTTTCAATAAAATCGAAACAAAAATTAACGATAAATAACGATAATTGCCTTAAAAAGAAATTGCCTTAAAAAAAAAGAAACATTCGCGGTGATTTTGTCTTGCATTCGTTTATACAATTATTATATACGAATGACCCGGGCAACGCCCGGGTTTTACCCGATTAAATGCTTTTGTTCAAATACTATTCGTTACAATTATAAATTGGCGCCGTGGATGTCATTCTTGTATAATATATAAATGAGTTTTAAAAATTGTAAAAAAAAAATGCATCGGCCGGGAATCGAACCCGGGCCGCCCGCGTGGCAGGCGAGCATTCTACCACTGAACCACCGATGGTCATGAAAAATCCCATCCGTGAGCTTCAGACAAACAGACAAACAAACAGACAGAATAAGGCAAATATATAAGTATATTCTACTCATTTTAATTTATTCAATTTTTTGGGTTCCATTGAGGTCAGGGAGGATATATCTAACAATAATTTTTAGAAATAATGATATCATATTTTGTTCTTTGGCGTCCAAAATGTAAAATACCTAATTTTTTATCTTACCAAATTAGCTGGTTGAATGGTGGTATAACTGCAAGAGTCAAGTTGCTATAATGGAGAAAAATCTTCTTGGTAAATCCAATATTACATTGCTTAGTTTCTTGTTAGAAAATGACCAAAACAGGGTAGCGGGCTATCTATCCAATGAATCAACAGGTCTACGTTAAAATATGGAATTGAACATGCCTTTTAATAAGATACAGTTCCCAAACTATTTTGAAATGATTCAAGAACGCTTTTCTGAAGGCATTGAGAAAGAAAAATCGCGTAAAAAACGATTTTTGGTTGCCACAGAATGAATTTTAAAATATCAAAAAAATTCATTTTATAGATATTTGTGTCAATCAAATTCATTTTGTAATTCGGAAAGATATTGCCACGTGAAAAAATTAGGGAAGGCCAACTTCGGGATGGGACAACAATTTATTTCAGGCAAGGACAAACTATGAATGGCAAAAAAAAAAAGATAAGCCACGAGGAAAATTTACAGAGTATCAAAATATAAACATAAAAATGACCACTCTGTTAATAAATATAATAAAATTTATAAATAGTTTGTTACATAACTTCTTACTTATGGGAACTGTGACCAACAGCTAGCAATTATTGTAGATACTGACATGGATCTGACGTGCTTCTGCCAAGGATTCCATCGAAGTCTTGGAATTTGTCCCTAGTACCTTTGCGTCCTTTTTCTTGCGGCGTGAAGAGCGGCTTTGTCGTCGTATCGTCTATAGGGACATCGTCACCTTCGAGGGAAGTCTTGGCTTTAGCACGGCGGTGGAATCCTGGAGTCAGTCTCCGAAAATGTAGATCACAGCACCCATGGCTTCAAGATCTTCTTGGCGGTCTTCAGTTTGTCTTCCCTAACTTACCCAGCATCTCCACCAAAATTCCACATGGAAAAATTAGGGAAGACCAACTTCGGGATGAGACAACAATTTATTTCAGGCAAGGACAAACTATGAATGGTCAAAAAAAGATAAGCCACGAGGGAAATTTACAAAGTAGCACAATATAAACATAAAAATGACCACTCTGTTAATAAAAATAATAAAATTAATGAATAGTTTTTGTTACAATATATATATAAGCGAAAAAATATAAGACTGATATAAAGACCAACTTCGGGATGAGACAACAACTTAGATATTTTTCTTGAATATTTTTGTATTAATACATCTACTGAATTGTATAATAAAGGAACTTTTACCAAAAGGCGTCTACATTGTACCCATTTGTATGGAAATGTATATTTGATACATATAATATTGATAACTAAAAATATATCACAAATAAAAGTAATAAAATTTAAATAATTTATTTCTCTTTTCATGATTATTTTTTATTTACTTTTGCCATGTTTTGTAACAACTTTTAAATTCACCTCTAATATATATTTGTTTAAGATTTTGTTCATAATTTATTCTTATATATGATTAGAAAATCTTTTCTGTTTTATTAATGTAGATAATTCGATTGCCAAGTTATATGGGATTTTGATATATATTAGACTGAGATAAATGTTTCATGATTTGACAGAGAGTTTATATATTACAAACTAAATAAATATATAATTCTACTGTCCAACTCAAAATTCATGGACATAGTAAATTTGGAAAAAAAAATCATTTCCTAGAGGTTAGCTTCAGTATTGGCATAAAAGAAAACAGAAAAAGGTAATATTATAGCCGTTTGGTGATCAAATGGCGAAACCACTGTAAGGGTTCACCACTGATGAGTAAGGCCCTCCTATATATTTAGTATCGCAGTGAGGGCAATAGAAAATGGTTTAATTTTTAAAATAATCATAGGTGTCAAAATAATATCAATTATTCATAACAGCTAGCGTGCTAATGCATTATATTATAATTTTTCTAATTAAAAAACTTGTTTAAAAAATGAATGACTCGTTTACTTTTCGAAATTATCTTTCATATTTTCAAATAAGTATTTAGTGTTAATAATAAATATCTGATTTATTAATACATTCTGTTAGGTTTATTTTTTTAGTCATATCTAATTGTGTGGTAAAAAATAGTTTTTGATAATTATCGAATTAAGATATCATACTTTTTTGATTTTTAATTATTACTTCATTATCCTGTTATAGAAATGGGTATAGAATGATAGCCAGTTTTCTCTCTCTCTAAGAATTGGTGAGGGTTTACTTCAGCTCTCTATATATAAAAGTCAACGTATCTAAGTATATATGTTTGTCGGCTATGCACGTCCTCAAAACGTAACTGATTTGGCTTATATTTCAATAGTATATATATTATATAATCTAAAAATATTATATAATCTAAAAATATTATATAATCTAAAAGCCTCAAATATTTCTATATTTTAAAAATGTATACTTTATTTTATTCATTGATAATTTTATTTTTTGTTATCATCATTTTTAGAAAGACTTTTAGTTTAGTTTTTTAGTTTCGTTGTATAATTTTGTTGTAAATATGCGTAGTTAACCAATCAATCCTTTTAAATCACTAATATAGGATTAAATTATAAATTCTATATAATGTGAAAACTAACAAATGTGTAATCTTTCCTCAAGTAATTGAAAATAAAAGCTACTTGACGGTAAATATTTATCTTTTTTTATCACGACTGCACCTCAACCCTTTATCTTATCGATCCTTTGTCTTATCAAGCCTAATCTAACAACAACACAAAATATTCATAACAATAAGCCGACAGGATTACCTGAATTTTCAACCTAATTGCTCTATTAATTATTCAAATTTCATAAAACTATTTTTACAAAATGTCTCGCAAACAAAGGAATGTAGAACACGCCATGACGCCATATCCAAATACTATAGAAATACCGAAATTTAATGGTCAAAATTTAGACATAACATCTTGGCTCAAATTCTTTAACAAAAAATGCCAACAAAACCATTTTGATGAAGACTATAAGCTAAAGAATATTTCAAATTATCTTGATGGAGAAGCTTTTAATTTTTTTATAGAACAATTACAAGATATAGATAATTGGAGGGAACTAGAACAAAGAGTACTTTCATATTTTACAGTTAAAGACTCTAATCTATTTAGTAAATTCTTAAATTTAAAATATAATGATAAGGATGATCTTGATATTTATTTTAAAGAAAAATCTTCATTAGCAAAAAAACTTAATTTAGATACACCCCTATTATTAGAAGCTCTTACAGATGGAATGCCAAATTACCTAAAGAAATATTTAATTGCAGCAAGAGTTAAGGAAACCTCAGATTGGATTAAAATAGCCACTCAATTAAAATACTCTACCAATCAAGAAAAACAGGAACCACAATGTAAATATAACTCAGATAATCAGCAACCATCCACAAGTAATGATAATAGGCAGAATTTTCAAACTAGATCATATTACCCAGCAAGGTCAAGGCTTAACCCCAACTCTCCTCCAAGCCTACAATTCCAGCCACCTCCAAGGTCATCTCCAAGATCAACCACAGCTCATCACCAGGAAGCATCCAGTAGAACAATCAATTTACCACCCTACCCCTGCAAGATATGTGCATCTCACCAGCTACCCAACCAGTACCATTTCCATAGAGACTGCCCACTTAAGAACAATAATCATCCGAAGCGCATCAACCCAGGTAGAACATTATTATTATTTTCTGTATTTATAAATCAAATATCTTTACCCTGTGTACTTGATACAGCATCATCCATATCTATTATCCCTTTAAAATACTTAAACCATATTTATTATAAAATATTAGATAATGCTCCAAAAGAAAGAATAGGTCAGGTAGAAGGATTTAGTTACCCATTATACAAAATATTAGTTAGGCTTAGCTTAGGTAAAATTACAAGGTATCAAGAAATGTTTGTTTGTGATAGTCCAATAGAATATCTTATTTTAGGTTTACCAACATTTTATTTATTTAAGTTACAAATAGATTTCTCAAAAAAACCTTCTTTTCCAAAATTATAAATTCTTGTATTCTTTTAATCCAAAAACTGATAATCAGAAGTCATATGCCACTACCCTATGTATTCCAGACCCATACTATGTTAAAAATTCATCTCTTTTAAAGATTAACCCATTGTGTAATTTCAATTCTTTTGATATACCAAATACAAATGTTAAACTTATAAATCCTATTTCAAATCCCATTATTGATTTTAACTCATTTCACAGTATGCGACAACCGGACTCTATAACAAATTATAATTCATATTTAGACTTTAGTAAAGTAGATATTAATCCAAATTTCTCAAATCAAACAATTTCAGATATATTGCATAAATATAAGAATGTTTTCTCTAAACACAATTTTGATATAGGACACATAAAGACTAACCCAATTTGCATATCTCTTTTAGATAATATTCCCATAGCACAAAAGCCATATAGGACAACTTTTTACAATAATGCTGAAATACAAAAACAAATAACTGAATTATTAAAATATGATATTATTAGGCCCTCATCTAGCCCCTATAGTTCTCCTGCATTATTAGTGAATAAAAAATCTGATACCCCAAATCACCCCACAAGACTCTGTATAGATTATAGGAAACTTAATCAAAAAACAGTTCCAGAACATACACCAATTCCACTTATAGAACAAATTATAGATAGGTTATCACAGTCAAAAATATATACTATTCTAGATGTTAAAAATGCATACTGGCATATACCCATAGATGAAAAAGATAGACATAAAACTTCCTTTGTAACACAATTAGGATGTTATGAATGGAACAGACTTCCATATGGTCTAAAAAATGCACCTTCACAATTTGAAAGGATTATGAAGTCAGTTTTCACTAAACATAATATACACTATGCCTTAAATTATTTTGATGATATTATTATACACTCCAAAACTTATGAAGAACACATTAAACATTTAGATGACATATTAGGTATATTCGAACAAGAGGATATAAAGCTGAATCTCAATAAATGCAAATTTTTACAAAAAGAAATACAATTCTTAGGATACACTATTAACTCAGGAAAATATACACCAAATAACACAAATATTGAAGCAATTTTAAAATTAAATAGACCATATAATATTAAAACCTTACAGAGATTTTTAGGCACCATAAATATTTATAATAAATTTATTCCCCATTATGCGCAAATTAGGGCACCTTTGAATGAACTTTTGTTAAAAAATGCTCCTTGGCTATGGAGTGCGAAACATGAACAAGCCTTCCAAACACTTAAAAATTCACTCATATCACAGCCTGTACTATATATTTATGACCCATCAAAACCATGTCATTTATTCACAGACGCGTCAAGTCTAGGAGTAGCAGGAGTTCTTAAACAACCAGATGAACAAGGCATTTTACACCCCATAGGTTATTTTTCAAGAAAACTTCACCCATATGAACAGAATTATACTGCCTCAGAAATTGAAACATTAGCTATCATTAATTCAGTACAAAGGTTTCACACATATCTACACAACATACATTTTACCTTGCACACAGACCACTTACCTTTAAAATGGATCAAAAATGTAAAAAACCCACAAGGTAGGTTATTTAGATGGTCCTTAATCTTATCTCAATATAGCTTTGACATTAAACATATTAAAGGATTAAATAATATAGAAGCAGACATGCTGTCAAGAGCACCTGTCTCATTTTACCTAACATATAATGAGTTAAAAGAACACCAATCCACAGAACAAATTAGTAGTGCTAAAATTAAAATCCAAAATGGCCTTTATATAATACATAAAAAGGGTTTTAAAAGAGCTTATGTACCACAGACACTAAGACAGAAATTATTAAGCAAAGTACATACAAAGCATGGACATATTGGAACAACTCAAATGACTAAAATAATTTCTCCACACTATTATTGGGCACATATGACTAGGGATATTGCTAATTACACCAAACATTGTGAAACTTGCCAGTTCAACAAGTCTAGGGATAACAGAATTGTTTATGGACCACTACAACAGATGCCAATAGCTACACACCCAAATCACATTTTTTCTTTAGATACATTGGGCGGGTTACATAATTATGGGACAACTAGACACAGTATCCATATGATAGTAGATCACCATAGTAGATTCCTTTGGGCTTTTCCAACAAAATCTGTATCAACTGATTCTTATATAACTTGTTTGAGAAATTTATTCCAAATTAATAAACCAGAAATATTAATAACTGACAGAAATGCAGCTTTTCTTAGCAGAAAATTTAAACACTTTTTAGAAAGAAATAATGTTAAGCATCTACTCACCAGTTCCCATCATCCAGAAACAAATGCAAAAGTAGAAAGACTAAATTCCACTATCATTAATAGGTTAAGATGTGAATATAATGCTAATTTAAAGATTCCTTGGACAAAATATATTCCTAAAATTACTGAAAGCTATAATGAAACTGTACATACCACAACAGGTTTTACTCCTAAATTCTTATATTATGGAATACAACCACAGTATATAGAACATTGCACAGAAACACATACACCAATAGAAAAAGCAAGAAAATTAGCCATTGAAAGAACCATAAAATCCCATGAACACAGCAAACAACTTTATGATATTAAACACCCAGAACCCATTTTTAAAGAAGGAGATCAGGTATTAGTAAAAACCTTTATTTATCCAAACACTGGTAAATTAACACAAAGATATATAGGCCCATTTACAATTTTAAAACAACTTTCTCCAGTCACATATGAAATAGATAAGCCTAATATACCCCAAAGAAAACAAACAGAAATTATACACTCAAATAAGCTTAAATTATTTTATCCAGAAACAGATTTTTTACTTCACTATAGCACTAACATAGAAAATGACTTTATAGTAAACCAGAATTCTAACACAAAGTTAATAGATATTGATGATAAACCATGTTTTTTACAGGAAGGCCATATTTTGGACATGGACAATGAAGAACAAATATCAGCACCAATTCTTAAGCCTTCACAAATAACTTAATGTCACTCCATACATCAATTAGCGTTTCATTACTCAACCATGTAAAAATAACATTTTCTACGCTTTTGATATTTTGAAGTGTACCTAGCATAATGTAACAATTACTCAAATTTAAATACCTTTTTTGCTTCATATACATTTTTGATATATTTCGCTCATTAATATTTCTTATATATACTTTTATTATAATTTCATAATTATATAAATTATTTGTAAACAAACTTTCTTTTGTTTATTATGAAAAAATGTGCGTATTGATTTTTATTGTTTCATTTTTAATTATTTCTAAAGATTTATTGATTTCGTTTAATTAATTATTTTAATTACCAATTTTATTTTAAAATTTTATTTTTTTTAGAATCTTTTCACAGGGGGGAAATATTATATAATCTAAAAATATTATATAATCTAAAAATATTATACAATCTAAAAGCCTCAAATATTTCTATATTTTAAAAATATATACTTTATTTTATTCATTGATAATTTTATTTTTTGTTATCATCATTTTTAGAAAGACTTTTAGTTTAGTTGTTTAGTTTCGTTGTATAATTTTGTTGTAAATATGCGTAGTTAACCAATCAATCCTTTTAAATCACTAATATAGGATTAAATTATAAATTCTATATAATGTGAAAACTAACAAATGTGTAATCTTTCCTCAAGTAATTGAAAATAAAAGCTACTTGACGGTAAATATTTATCTTTTTTTATCACGACTGCACCTCAACCCTTTATCTTATCGATCCTTTGTCTTATCAAGCCTAATCTAACAACAACACAAAATATTCATAACATATATATATTGAAAATGGTAAACCTATAGTCAAAATTTTAGGTCTTTACTCGAAATTTGTCCTTTTCATTGAAAACCAGCGCCGCACTGCGGTTACTGAGAGAATTATGTCAAATATGTTTGCAATGATTCAGTTTTGGCAGGAAACCTTCTGCATGCCTTACCACCTCGCATTTCTCAGGTATTGTACTTTATAAGTTGTAGATAGGTTTCGGTTTTGGCAGTAAACCTTCTGCACCTTCAAGACAAGATGATTTAAAACAATTTTCAAACATCATTGTGAAATATACACTTTATTTTTATATTTTAAGGAGACATTTTATTAAATTATATAATTAATTTATGGTACATGGTTAAAAGTAATCATTGATTATTCTTAATGATTTTTTATTTAGACTTTTTATAATTTGTTGTAAATTCTGAAATGTATTACTATATTATATAATTATCTTAACATTAATTTTTTTGTTTGTCTTATATACTATAAAGTTCTATTCATGATAAAATTGTGAAAAAGTTTTAAAATTACAAATATTATCTCACAAACTGTTTATTTTTATTAAAAACGCTAGCTTTCAAGCGATAATCGCCCTTCAACGGGCTTAATAAAATATCGACTTATTATTAGAGCCCGTTGAAGAGCGATTATCGTTTGAAAGCTAGCGTTTTTAATAAAAAGAAACTGATTGTGAGAAAATATTTGCAATTTTAATGTTATAAAGTGTTTCATTTTAAAATATTATTTGTAGGTAGATCCCGGGTGAAGCCGGGTTATAATTTATAATTGTAAAGAATAGTGTAACGATTTTTAACGAATAAAAATAACCTTTTTTTTACTACATTCGCAGCCTGAAGAAAATGCTCCAGAGTAAAACCCTGGCGTTTCCCTTGTCATTCGGTTAATAAAGCTTAAAAAGAGAATGTGCGTGTAAGAATACCAAATGGCATACCGAATTTTTTTCAACCATACCTAAGGCAAATTATTGTAATAAAATTGTTTATTCAGATCTTTTATCAATTTTCTCAATATACATGTCGTGATTACATTTATTATTTTATACCCTCATTTTATTCATTTCATATAGAGCGTTTTAAATAAAATTGAATTTTATTTTTAGCATTTTATTCAATTTGAACACACGCGATGACAATTCAATCATTCAATTTTATAATTATGTAATATTTTTCAAATATATAATATAGAGTCGACTCTTGATAATTTGAAACTCAACGGACCAGAGAAAATTTCAATTAATCAAAGATTTCAAAATAACAGGAGTTTAAACAACTAAGAAGAAGTGAGGGAAAAAATAAAGTAAACAAGAGTTTGAAAATTTGGCAGTTTCGGAGTATACATACTATGTTGACACAAGATTAAAGAAGTGAATAACCGCAAGTTTTAATTTAACAAATTTATTGGAAACGCTTTCTGATGTTGCTCTTTTTCAACCAAGAGTTTGATATTGATATTCGTGATTTATTATTTTAAAATTTGTACAATTATTCACAAATATTCATTTTAAAAAGAAGTCCGTAATTTTATATATATATTTTTTTTTTGAGTAAGCGACTTCATTCTATCATTGTCCAATGAATTTCCGATAGTAGTGAGGGCGGGGAAGAAATCATCACTTGTGTCGGTTCTAAGGACGTAGAAGCGTAGGGTAGTAAGTTATATCCTTGTCTCGTTCAATGTGATTGTATTTGGGGGGTGGTCTTCTACCTCTTCTTGATCCAGATGGGTAAAATTCAATATGTTGGCATCGGTTAAGACACCGTGAACACTGATGTCATCGTCGACATGAGAATAAATCCTCAAATGTTGATTCTCCATAGTTAGGTAGACGTCCCCACCCTGAGTCAGAATTTGTAATTTTTGACCGCGCTGATGACTATTCTACGCTTTCGTTGTGCTTAAACCCGCACTTTCTAAAGCAGTTATAAATAGTAGTAGGGTTGACCCTTTTTTCCAGGCCTTATTAATCATGATTATAGTGCTCAAAACTGTTATATTTTCACCTTTTTCTATGCTCTTTCTCTTTCAACATATACAGTTGAACCTGTCTATAGCGTCTCCCCTAAATAGCGCTTCTCTCTTTATAGCGCCCGATTTTAAATACGTTGTATGATGCGATTTACATTAAAAGTGACCTGTCTATAGCACCCTATTTTGGTGAGTCCCAAGAGGGGGCGCTATTGACAGGTTTAACTGTATTTATATTATCTTTTTAACTTGAATTTTGTTGTTTTAAAATAAGCTATAAATCACATTAAAAATGATACCCATATCAATAAAAAGGGTTATATATTTGAAAAGAGATTACATATAATTATAGAGATATATATATCTATATTAATAAAATGCAAATTTCATAAGTGGTGTTCGCTAAAAACTTTCGTTACAATGCATCAATTTCAACCAAATTTTCAACATTTATGTAAAACGAGATGGAGCAGGTTCTGCTTAACATCAAAATATATTTCCTAACATTAACATGCGTAACTTCGCTGTTATCGATTAAATACAAAAAAAAATCAAAAGAGTTAATTTTATTTATATATAAATACAAAATTAAATTTCAACAGAGTTAATTTTTTTACATACTAGCTAATAATCTCAATCTAAAAATATAATATAAAAAGCCAACAATGAAGAGTGAATGTAAGATAAAAAAGCCAACAATGAAGAGTAAATGTAATATAAAAAGCCAACAATGAAGAATTAATGTAAGATAAAAAGCCAACAATGAAGAGTGAATGTAATATAAAAAGCCAACAATGAAGAATGAATGTAAGATAAAAAGCCAACAATGAAGAGTGAATGTAAGATAAAAAGCCAACAATGAATAGTAAATGTAATATAAAAAGCCAACAATGAAGAATGAATGTAAGATAAAAAGCCAACAAAGAAGAGTAAATCTATTTATATAATTGCCTTATTCTGTCTGTGTGAAGTTCACTGTGTGAAGTTCACAGATAGATTTTGGTCAGAATATAATATAAAAAGCAAACAATGAAGAATGAATGTAAGATAAAAAGCCAACAATGAAGAGTAAATATGATATAAAAAGCCAACAATGAAGAATGAATGTAAGATAAAAAGCCAACAATAAAGAGTGAATGTAATATAAAAAGCCAACAATGAAGAATGAATGTAAGATAAAAAGCCAACAATGAAGAGTGAATGTAAGATAAAAAGCCAACAATGAATAGTAAATGTAATATAAAAAGCCAACAATGAAGAATGAATGTAAGATAAAAGCCAACAATGAAGAGTAAATCTATATATATAAAATTGAATGTCTGTCTGTCTGTACTCTATAGATTCAAAAACCATACATCCAATCGCCGTGAAATTTTGGGATATTATTAGCTATATCACCGGGAAGGTTTTGGAAAAATAATTTCATGAATATCTTGAATATCCTTAGAGTTATTTGCAGATTTGTAGATTTAACTCGCAAGCAGCGCCCCCATTTTGACGATGTTAACAAGTTTTCTTATCACTAAGTTTGTTATCTTAAATATCATTTATCAAAAGTAAGATTATCTCAGGATGACAAGGCAATTTATTTGAGACAAGAATAATGATGCAATTCCAACGCGAATATACTATTCCTTTAACTTCCAATTACCGAGGGAACCAATTAATATTGATTTTATTCAACTTATCGAGTATTTTTCAAGGGACCAGGAAGAAAATGTTCACTAGATAAAACTATGATTTTCTAATGTAGAAAATTAGGAAAGACAAAATTCAGGATGACACGGCACACAGGGACCGGGAAAAAATGTTCACTTTATCGAGAGATTCAAATTTACGAGTTTCAAATTATCAAAATATATCTTTTTTTTTTCTTAATAGGTTTTTAGAGAATTGTTTTAACAAATGTTCGCTAGACAAACCTTTACTCGGGTAAAACCCCGGGCGAAGCCGAGTACGTTTTATAAGTTTATAGAGAATTGTTTTAACAAATGTTCGCTAGACAAACATTGACTCGGGTAAAACCCAGGCGAAGCCGGGCACATCCGCTAGTATATATATATATATATATGTGATATGATCCTGTCGACTTTTTCTGTGACAATTTAATGGTAATTGTGGTGAGGAGAGAAATAATCACACGATGAGTTGTTAGAGCAATCATCCAGGCAGCCAGCCGAGAGCGACCGAGCGAGACGTTATCAGCTGAACGACTGTTTTCCCTGTGTACACAACCGGGGCTAACCAGGATAGTCGCCAGGTGGTGACGCCCCCCTCAGGAATGTGGCCAAAGAATGGTCGTAAGTTGGTTGTCTAAAGTGTCTCGCTTTAGCTGCCCATTTCTCTCTCGTTGGCTGTTGGTTTGTTTTATTAATCCTGGAAGAGCATATATTATGACATATATATAAAAATAAATAATTGTTTAGTTTTATAGTTTAGTTTTGTATTAAAATTATCTTTATTATTTTGATTATTTAAATTCAAATTATAAAATTTGTGAATTGTTATTATTTAGTAGAGATACAGAGAGAAAAAAAATCCTTTACTTCTTACACATCATCCAATTAATTATATATTTATAATTAATAACAATAAAATTTAACAACGTAACGTCTTTTGCATCGGCTTTTACACGTCATTTAGACATACTCTAATTTGTATCTACTTATATATTTGCCTTATTCTGTCTGTTTGTCTGTCTGAAGCTCACGGATGGGATTTTTCATAACCATCGGTGGTTCAGTGGTAGAATGCTCGCCTGTCACGCGGGCGGCCCGGGTTCGATTCCCGGCCGATGCATTTTTTTTTTTTTTTACAATTTTTAAAACTCATTTATATATTACTAGACGAATGGCCCGGGCAACGCCCGGGTTTTACCCGAGTGCGTATATATTTTAAAAACGTTTTAATTCAAATACTATTCGTTACAATTATAAATTGGCGCCATGGATGTCACTCTTGTGAAACGTCCCGTTCCAAACTGTGTGTTTTTAAAATGTTTTAATTAAAATACTATTCGTTACAATTATAAATTGGCGCCGTGGATGTCTCTCTTGTGAAACGTCCCGCCCCAAACTGTGTGTGTCTTGAAAATATAAAAATAAAAATGTGAATTTTCATAAAGATTTCATTTCGATTTTTTTTTTTGCATTTCACCTACTAAATCGATAGAGATAATTACATTTGCAACATGAACTTAGGTATATTGACTAAATAGAAAACTGCATAGTAATAAAGATCATTTTTAAAGGCACCATATCGTTTTTTTTCAATAAAATCGAAACAAAAATTAACGATAAATAACGATAATTGCCTTAAAAAGAAATTGCCTTAAAAAAAGAAACATTCGCGGTGATTTTGTCTTGCATTCGTTTATACAATTATTATATATGAATGAGCCGGGCAACGCCCGGGTTTTACCCGATTAAATGCTTTTATTCAAATACTATTCGTTACAATTATAAATTGGCGCCGTGGATGTCATTATTGTATAATATATAAATGAGTTTTAAAAATTGTAAAATTAAAATGCATCGGCCGGGATTCGAACCCGGGCCGCCCGCGTGGCAGGCGAGCATTCTACCACTGAACCACCGATGGTTATGAAAAATCCCATCCGTGAGCTACAGACAGACAAACAAACAGACAGAATAAGGCAAATATATAAGTAGATACAATAATGACATCCACGGCGCCAATTTATAATTGTAACGAATAGTATTTGAATAAAAGCATTTAATCGGTTAAAACCCGGGCGTTGCCCGGGTCATTCGTATCTACTAATAGATTTGCCTTATTCTGTCTGTTTGTCTGTTTGTTTGTCTGAAGCTCACGGATGGGATTTTTCATAACCATCGGTGGTTCAGTGGTAGAATGCTTGCCTGCCACGCGGGCGGCCCGGGTTCGATTCCCGGCCGATGCATTTTTTTTTTTTTTTACAATTTTTAAAACTCATTTATATATTATACAAGAATGACATCCACGGCGCCAATTTATAATTGTAACGAATAGTATTTGAATAAAAGCATTTAATCGGGTAAAACCCGGGCGTTGCCCGGCTCATTCGTATATAATAATTGTATAAACAAATGCAAGACAAAATCACCGCGAATGTTTCTTTTTTTAAGGCAATTTCTTTTTAAGGCAATTATCGTTATTTATCGTTAATTTTTGTTTCGATTTTATTGAAAAAAAAACGATATGGTGCCTTTAAAAAATGATCTTTATTACTATGCAGTTTTCTATTTAGTCAATATACCTGAGTTCATGTTGCAAATGTAATTATCTCTATCGATTTAGTAGGTGAAATGCAAAAAAAAAATCGACATGATGAAATCTATATGAAAATTCACATTTTTATTTTTATATTTTCAAGACACACACAGTTTGGGGCGGGACGTTTCACAAGAGAGACATCCACGGCGCCAATTTATAATTGTAACGAATAGTATTTTAATTAAAACATTTTAAAAACATACAGTTTGGAACGGGACGTTTCACAAGAGTGACATCCATGGCGCCAATTTATAATTGTAACGAATAGTATTTGAATTAAAACGTTTTTAAAATATATACGCACTCGGGTAAAACCCGGGCGTTGCCCGGACCATTCGTCTAGTATAGAATAATAGAAGTGAGAATATATATAATAGAGTCGAACTTGGATAATTCGAACCCCAAGGGACCATAAAAAAATTCGAATTATCCAAAAATTCGAATTAAAAACGGAAATTATATATATAGGAAATTCTAGGAACCAAGATAAATATTCGAATTAAAGAGGTTTTCGAATTAAAGAAGTTCGAATTATCCAAGTTCTACTGTATTATAAATTTTAGTAGTTAGAGAAAAGAGAGAAAGACAGAACCATACACTTATAATCAAACTAATAATAAGAAAAAATAAAATATTTGTAAAGAAGGTAGATAAGATTGTTAGTATATATATATATTATTTTTATAATTTTATATTTTATCTATTTTTTTTTTTTAAGATTTTTAATTTTTTTTTATTTTATATAATGAATATATCTAGTTGTATTTAGTGAAATATCTATAATATGAATTAACTTTTGTTATAAATTTGGTTATTATGTTTTGAAACCCTAATGGTAGACCAAACATATACAAATTTTTTTTTTAAATGAACTAATTAATGGAAAGAGAGATATGCTGGACCGAGGATTATCAAATAGAAATCCAGCTGATATTTCACCTCTGCTCTATTATATCATATATCTCTCTTAGACCGGATTATATGTGTTAATATTAAGTTGTTTTAGAGAAAAGTTTATATATAAAGATACAACATACATAAGTGTTAAGAACTTCTAAATGTTACCTACCTAGTCTGTGACGCGTTCCTCTGTAAACAACTATTTCTGGATAACATCTGTTGCGGGGGGGACCCGTGTACCTCCCTTCAGAAATAGATTGTTTTCTTAGAAATAAACTGAAGAAGAAAGAAAATAGTTAAGGGAAGAAAGCCAATATTTATAAACTTTACAGTTAGATATATTAATATATCTGATTCAATTATTATTTATCTTTTAATTTTCCTTTAAAAAGGTAAATTATTAGATGATTATTAAAGCTATTAATTTTGAAAATTAATTAATATTTAATTTCCATTTTCCTCCCCAGAAATTGGAGATTAAATAAAATGAATTCTATACAATATTACTTTAAAAATCTTGTGAAAAATTTTTAAAATCAGTTATATAATTTAAGTTTAATTAACTGTTAAAGATTATAAGTTTGTATTAGTTATTATTGAGAGAAATTATAAAAAGTTGATTTAATAAATGGATACTTCCATTTATTTTTTTTAAGTATTTTATAATTGATATACTGTTGAAGTATTTTACTTGTTTAATACTAAATTTGTTTTTAATAAATTCCATGTTTAAATTTTTAATATCTTCTATGAAATTTTCTAATATATTATTTATTCTATAAAATCTTAGAAACTGACCAAAATATATACCTTTGCAGCAGTTTAATGATATATTAGAATTTATATTGCAGTATTTTATAATATTGAAATTATAATTACTTTTTTTATTATAAATTTTAATAGCATTATTTGTAAGGTTTATATTTAGGTCTAAAAAGTTAACTTTTTTGTTTCTATTAATTTTTTCATTGTTCTTAAGTTTGAAGTATTTAGGATATATTTCAGGTATTATGTTTTTAAACTGTGGATTATTAAATATTATGATGTCATCTACATAACGGAACATTTGCCAATTAATATTATTTTGTAGAAAGTATTCTCTTTCGTACCAGAAAAGTATTAGGTTGGCTAATAAAGGACTTGAAGATGTTCCCATGGGAACGCCTTCTGATTGAATATATATTTTATTTTTAAATTCTATATAATTAAAATTTAAAAATGTTTCCAGTAGAGTTTTTGCTGTTTTAAGATCTAATTTAATTGTTTTATATCTGTTATGAATAATTTTAATGTGGAAAGTTTTGTCATTAATGAATTCGTTAAATAAATTGGTTATTTTATTATTTAGATCTCTTAAATTTATTTTAGAATATAGGTCCTCAAAATCAAATGTGTGTACTGAATCAATGTTTGTCCAATTGTTCATTAAATAGTTAATGATTTTTTTATTTGAGTCGAAAATTTTTATAATTATATTTATTAGTTAATTTATTTATAATAAATTGTAGTGTTGAAGCTAATTGTATATCAATGTTTATTATAACTGAATTTATACCAGATGTGATTGTTCTGAAAGAAATTGGTTTTTTGTGTAGTTTAGGAATTATATAGAATTTTGGTATGTTTGGATTTTTGTTGTTGTCTATATCTTTTAATATAGATTTAATTGTATTATTATAATTGTGTTTAATTTGAGGTATATATTTATACCCTTTATTTAAAATATCTTGATATTCTGGATTTAAAAAATAAAAATTGCTAGTTAATATATGACCTGAGAGCTTATATTTATCTATATAGTTGTTGCAATTACATTTAATTTTTTTAAAATTTGCCAAATTATTAATAAATTGGTTATAATTGCAAACTAAACTACCTATATTTTTGTTGTATCTCCAGCATTTGAGCAAATTGAGTGGAAAAACCTTTCAATTGAAGTCTCAAAGTGTGAAGAAGACTGAATACAATTGTTGAGTTAGCTTCAAATCCTTTTATCCGAAATTGAGCTTTTTATTAGCTGCGCTTGCAAAAACTTGGCCAAAATCGAAAATTTTACATAACCCTGATATATCAGAAAACCATTAGACTCAGCAATATAATTTATACACTAAAAAGGCCAGCTAATGATTAATACATTATTAAACAAAATCTCAAACAATGTGGAATTATAGAGGTGAATGTAAAAGAGTGGTTACAAAACACACACGTGGCAAAAGTAAACAAATATAATTATCAAAAGAGAAATACATTAATTAAAATTTATTACATTAATTTATGACATATTTCAAGGTATTATAGGAATTAAATATGCATTTACATACAAATTAGCGCCTTCAGGTACAAGTTCATATATTTTACAATACAGTAGTTGTACTACGACACAAATAATTTAAAAACAAATAACTAAGTTAAATTATTATCATTTTATTTTTGTTCTGATATATAACACTCTGAATTCCAAAAATGAATTTGATCGACAAATCTCAATATATTGAATTTTTTTGATCTTTTTAAATCCAGTTCCTTGGCAACCGAAAATAAATTTGCACGCAATTTTTCTTTCTTAATGCCTTCAGAAAAGCGTTCTTGAATCATTTCAAAATAGTTTGGAAAATGTATCTTATACAAAGGCATGTTCAATTTCATATTTTCCCGAAGACATGTTGATTCATTGGATAGATAGCCCGCTAACCTTTTCTGGTCATTTTCTAACAAGAAACTAAGCAATGTAATATTGGATTTACCAAGATGATGATTCTCCATTATAGCAACTTGACTCTTGCAGCTATTCATCCATTCAATCTGATTATTTGGTAATTGAATATTTTCAGGAAAACTATATGTTGGGTGCCATAGAACAAAATATAATATCATATATTTTACAAATGGTTGTAAACTTTCAATTATATTATTCATGATTTGAATGGAACTCAAAAATTCAGATAAATTAAAATGAGTAGAATATCTTAATAATCGTTTTGTAACTAGATTTTCACTGATATTATGGACATCTCTTAATATCATAATTTCAAATGCAGCTGAATTAAAAGGTAAAATTTCATTTGTGGTTTTAATATTAGCATCAGCCCCAGCATCTAAAAGAGTGTGAATGATGACTGGATTTAAAGTACGAGAAGCTTTATACAACGCGGTCTCACATCCTATATTCTTTGCATTTATTGAAGCGCCAGCTTGTATTAACATTTTTGTTATTTCATTGCTTTTATTTTCTATCGTCATTGATAAAGGTGCATCATTCAAAATACATTTTTCATTAACATCAGCTCCTGATTTGATCAAGAAACTTGCTACTTCTCGAGACTCATATAAACATGCATGATGTAAAAGTGTTTTATTAGATGCATCCCTTTTGCCTATATCGGCTCCAGCATCAAACAAAAGCTTAAAATTTAGAAATTTCTTCGATTTAATCGAATAAAATATTGCTGTAAGAGTGTTTTGGCATCTCGCTTCTAAATCAAGCTTTACTTTTAAAAGATATTTTAAGAAGTTTGCATCACATTTCTCAGAGGAATTCATTAATGGTGTTCTTCCCCAACAATCAGGTAGATTACAATCTGCGCCTTCAATAATCAGGTATCGGAATATTTGAAAATTGTTAGTTTTGATAGCTTTCTGAAGTGGAGTTATTTCATCCCCATTCCTGGCATTGATGTCTGCACCCTTGTCTAATAATTTTCTACAAAGGTATTTGTTATCTATAGCGACAGCTAGATGCAGTGGGGAGTCCAAATAATCGATCAAATGCCTAATCTTTAAAAGTTTACTTTTAAATATAATAGGTTGACTCCTTAAATATATAAAATTGTTACTCATTAAATTCCTGTCAAATTTAAAATTTACATCAATCCCCTCTTCTATTGTCATATACACTTCGTTGAAGTTTTCCAGAATAATATTATGCAAAAATTTAATTTTTGAATCCATTATACAATTTGTATCCATTATAGTCGAGATTTATTTTCTGATTTTTGAGTTTTTATTATGTGAATTTGAATTATTAATTGATACACCAACATTGAGTTTCTGAATATTGAAAATGTATCTTAGTGTCAAAAAATAATTCAACTCTGTGAAACTAATAAAATAATATATATTCAGTGAGTTTATATGAAAAGATTACAATTGATTTTTTTTTATATTTTAATTTTAAATATTAATATTCAAATCTTTTTGTTATAACGAAAATCATAACTGTTTCTTATTTTCTTTGACTATATAAATAAACAATTTACTTTTTGCAAATAATTACAAAGTGCTTAGATATTCAATCGTGATTAAATTAGCCACTTATAAGGAGTTAATATGAATCATTTAAAGGGGAATTTTAAAAATAGGGATTGTTCAACAAACATCTATAAATTGTAGGACGCTCAGTAAGTGTTTATGTATTTCTACATACTTAAAATTTTCAATTACGATTTACTACCATTACTAATAAACACAATAAAAAACATCCATTTAAAAGGATATGTTCACAACCTTTTTATAATCAAACAGGACGATTGTTGTTAATCTATATATTTATAAAATTGAATGTCTGTCTGTGTGTACTCTATAGATTCAAAAACCATACATCCAATCGCCCTGAAATTTTGGGTTATTATTAGGTATATCCCCGGGAAGGTTTTTGAAAAATAATTTCTTGAATATCTTGAATATCCTTAGAGTTATTTGCAGATTTGTATATTTAACTCGAAAGCAGCGCCCCCATTGCGACGATGTAAACAAGTTTTTTTATCTATAAGTTTTTTTTCATCACTAAGTTTATTATCTTAAAGATTATTTATCAAAAGTAAGATTTTCTACCTATTAATTGCGCACAAGTCAAAGTTAGTTATCGAGTATTTTTCAAGGGACCGGGAAAAATGTTCACTAGATAAAACGATTATTTTGTAATGTAGAAAATTAGGAAAGACAAAATTCAGGATGACACAGCAATTTATTTGGAACAAGATGAGATAAGGGACCGGGAAAAAATGTTCACTTTATCGAGAGGTTCAAATTTACGAGTTTCAAATTATCAAAATATATCTTTTTTTATAAGCTTATAGAGAATTGTTTTAACAAATGTTCGTTAGACAAACCTTTACTCGGGTAAAACCCGAGCGAAGCCGGGTGCGTCCGCTAGTCTATATATATAAAAATGAATGTATGTGTGCGTGTGTGTCCTTTAAGCCTGACCAAACCACTCATTGGAACGCTATGAAACTTTGGGAAGTTATTTAGTATAGTACTGGGAAGGTTTTAGCAAATAAAATTTTTGAAATAACTTTTCGCCTAAAAATAATCAAGATAAATATTCTAATTTATCTGTTATAATTCAACAATCTGCTCTGAATATTATCATGATGATATGATGATTTTGTAATGTAGAAAATTAGGAAAGACAAAATTCAGGATGACACAGCAATTTATTTGAGACAAGAATAATGATACAATTCCAAGGCAAGATACTATTCCTTTAACTTCCAATTACCGAGGGAACCAATTAATATTGATTTTATTCAACTTATCGAGTATTTTTCAAGGAACCGGGAAAAAATGTTCACTTTATCGAGAGATTCGTTAGACAAACCTTTACTCGGGTAAAACCCGGGCAAAGCCGGGTAGGTCCGCTAGTTTATAATATAAATTATATGCTTTAAAGTATAGATATAAAAAAAAGTTAATATTTTTTTACCGATATAAATTAGTTAAAATATTCAATTAACTTACCAAATTACAATGAAGGGAGCTAAACATAAGGTTGAAATGGACAGTGAATCGTCTCTTTTACAAAGAGAAGGAAGCGTGAAACGCCCGCGTATTGGTTAGCCTTCTTGCAACTCCGAGTTTAACCAGATCAAGGCTATCTATCAGAAGGCTACAAGAAAAATGACTGACGTAGCAAAGTCGAACGGCATGACCACAGAACAACTTCAGTCAATGCTATCCCTGATGGGATGGGCTCTAAAAGGATCTGAGGATATAATACTTGATGTATATAAAGGGATAAATCACGCCAAAGAACATCAAATCCTCAAGGAGAAACCCTACGTAAACGCCACAGCCAAGCCGAATGTCACAAAACCGATCCCACTCACAAAAAAGCAGCAGACCAAACCCGCCCCAAAAAAATGTCACAACCGCTTATGAATCACATGTACTCATAAAGTCAGACAATCCATCCAAGGAAGCACATGAAATTCTACGTGAAGTAAAAAAAAGCAGACCCCTCAATCCTGAATTCCTCTGCCTCCCTCAATGGAAAAGGACGGCTGGTCATAAAACACCAGAACCACTCAAGGTGCTTCGACTCTCGCGGCGAGATTCAAACCTAATAAAAATATCCCCAATTCCTTGAAATGCACGGAAAGACCGATCATCCATCCCAAATTTTGCTTGTTCAGTGTAGAAAGCTGCACACCCAACAACATGATCCTGGAAAGCCTCCAAATTAACGAGGATATCAAGAACCTCTCCGGGACAAGAATGTTCAAGATTGCCCACCGTCCAAAAGACAACCCTCATGGCTACACCACAGTCTTCCTCGAGGTTGACAACGAAGTGTCAAATTTCTTGGGCCATCGTGGAAAGATCCCCATTGCAGAACTCATCCTACGGTACGAAAAGAATATCCCCCTAAAACAATGTCACCGCTGCTGCAGCGTTGGCCACCGCCTTACAGCTTGCCCTGCTGTCCAACCCATCTGCTTCAAGTGTGGCACGGTCGGCCGTGAGAGTCACTGTTGCCCAAACTCTTCTGCAAAATGCCATAATTGCTGCAAGAAGACCAGAGAAGTATTTGAGAAGCTAAGCCACTACGCCACAGCCCGGACATGCCCTCTGGTGAAGGCCAAATTAGCTCAACTCACCCGAAATGACTAGATCCTTCAAAGTTCTCCAAGCCAATCTCAGAAAATCACCTTCTGCAGTAAACGAAATCTCCAGCATAGCAGCAGAACAAAGAATAGACGCCATTCTGCTACAAGAATAACCAAAGAATTTCAAATGGCCAGACTCATATTTCGTCACCTTCATCCCCAATGATAACTACACCCCTGCGGGCCTTGTTATCCGAGCAGACCTCAACCCCATCCCACTCAGCTCTAATGACCCCAAAATTGTCAGTGCCCTGATTCGATTAGGCAGCCAAGCGGTCGTCATTGCCTCAGCATACTGGCATAACAGTGCATCAGAAAACACTTTCCTACCAACTCTGGAACATACTCTAAATAGAATTCCCTTCCCGTGCATCCTTGGCATGGATGCCAATGCCCACTCTCCAACCTGGGGCAGCGTAGCCGTCCGCGACACTCGTGGAGCTAGTTTGGAGGCCTCCGCTTCACTAATGGGCCTACACTTTCTGGGTGGTTCAACACCTTATACCTGGTCCAACGGGGCCTTGCGCTCCTCCATAGACGTCACCCTAGCATCAAGCTCCCTCGCCATCCATGCCACTAGAGTTTGTCTCCAGGAGATGGCCTTCTCAGACCATCTCCCAATCCTTACCAATTTCTCAAATATCCTACCTTCGGAGCCCACCAGTTCGTGGATCGAGTCTTCATGTCTGGAAGCAGCGTTTGCAGCTTTACTAGGGAACACCTTCCACCACGTGGCCTAACGCCTCCAGACCGCACTTACCCCAGGAGATATTGACGAAGCAGTTATTATCCTCACCACCTGTCTCCAAGAGGCCTGCGATGCATCTATGAAGAAGTCCAAGTCACCAAGACCATCAAAACCATGGTGGAACAAAGAACTTTCTAAGCTCCGCAATATTGTGGTGGCTCTCCGCCGCTGCTCCCAAAACACCTTCTTTCCCACCAGGAGCTTCTTCAAAGGCCTTTACAGAGCCTGCCACAATAAACTCAAAGCGGCTATAAGGCGAGCAAAGCGTCTATCCTGGATATCACTGTGCCAAGAGGTCTCCTCAGCCGCATGGAGCTCAATTCACCGCTATATCTCCAAAGGTCGGAGAGGCTCTTTAAGGCCACCTCTGCTCAAACACAAAGATGGACCCCACTAACCTCAGAGGTAACCTGTCGAGAGGTACTTCAGAACTATTTTCCAACAGATTGGACTGTGCCAAGACCAACAGTGGACTGGCTCCCAACCTTTAACCAAGAACCTGCTTTCACAGCGGCTGAAATCCTCCGCGCGATCCGACGATTTGGATGGAGAAAGTCCCCAGGTCCCGACAGACTTGGAGTCAGGTGCATACTCCTCGATGGACCAGCACTGCATGAACTCTTATCGCAAATCTTCACCAAATGCCTGCGCCTCGGACACTTCCCAACCCCTTGGAAAGCTGGACTACTGGTTTTCATCCCCAAACAAAACTCCACCTCATCCAACCCACTGGACAATTACCGTCCAATTACTATGATCAATACATTAGCCAAAGTTTTTGAACAATGCATCCTATCGAGGCTGCAATGGCTAGCAGACCAGCATGGCTGGTTATCGTCCATGCAATTTGGCTTCGTCCCTGGGCGTTCGGCAGAAGGAGACCTTGACTCAATCAACAACTTTATCAACGACGGCCTGAAGCACTGGACAAAGACAGTGGCAATAAGCTTGGACATTAGCCATGCCTTCGACACGGTTCAAAGACATACCATCATTCAAGGCCTCCGGGACCTCAACTGTCCTGAAGAGCTTATACAACTCTCTGCAAGCTCTCTCAGAGGCAGGAGAGTGATCTACCAAGCCTGGGACTCCACTCTCACCGCGCACACAGTACTGGGTGTTGCACAAGGGGCACCGCTAAGCCCCTTCTTTTTCAACATTGTAGCCAGGAATGCTCTTTCCCTTCCAAAGCCCCAAAACTGCCAAATAATTTGCTTTGCAGACGACTTCACCTTGCTTTTCAGAGCTTTCCGTAGATTACCAACAAAGGAGATTAACAAATTTCTTAAAACTTTCAGCTTATGGGGTAAAGGGCATGGATTGACCTTTGTTCTTTAGAAGACCCAGGCTTGCCTCTTTCATTGGAAATCCAAGCGCCCTAGTTACCAAAATATAAAATTCCAGGACCAGCCTATTTTAATCAACAACCATATAAAAATACTGGGCATAACTTTTGACACCACACGCACATTCGTTCGCCACTCGAACAACATTTTCAACAAATGCAAATGGATGCTTCCTCGATTATTTAGCACAATTAGGGAACAATATGGATTCACTTACAGCTCAGGCCTAAAAATAATCAAGATGGTAATTCTCCCTGCTCTGCTCTACGGCTCGGGTGTTTGGGGCAAGAGAGTGTTCAACACCAATGGCACTCGCAAACTACGTAGTCTCCACTATAAATTCGCTAAATATTTATTGGGGGGGGGGGGGGGGGGGGCCTGTACCCCCACAATTCCAGCTATCTCACTCACTGGCGGCCCTCCATTGGACATTTCAATCAAGGCACATCTGGCGTACAAGGAAGCATTAAAAAATGGTTTTTTTTAGACACGTCCAGGGCCGAGCGCAGTCCACTATCCACCCCTTAGAAAACTACTTCAGTTTTCAGAGTCGCTTCCAGAAAATGCAACCATCATATACACCGATGGATCGCGGTCCCTCAAAGGCGTAGGCGGCGCAGTTTTTCTGCCACCCCCCTCCACTCCAATACAACTAAAACTCCATGATCTTTGCACCTCCTTCCAGGCAGAATTACTTGCTATCCTATACGCAACTAGAGCGATCCAGCTCATGCAAAGACAACCAACAGCAATCGCTTCTGATTGCCTGGCAGCTCTCCATGCCATTTGTAACCCAGAACTCCCAAAAACCTCACTCATAGCTGAGATAGTTCGCAATCTAAACTATTTAAACGTACAGCTCTGCTGGGTTAGAGGCCACAGCGGCATAGAAGGCAATGAGCATGCAGATAAATTAGCCAAGGCAGCAGCTGATTCAAACTTGCCCATATCCTACTCCACTCTATCCAAAAAGTTTGTTCGAGCCCGCAGCGAACAGTATTCACTCCAACTCTGGAAGGAATTATATGTTACAGATCACTCCTCAAGAAACCTCAGGAGAATAGCTGCATTCCCAAACACTCTCATGGCGATCCTGCCCAAAATGAATTTTGTGGCACCACCTCCACAATCCTCACAGGTCATGGCTTTGTTAAAGCCGATGCTGCAAAATTATCTAAAGACGATCCTACCTGCCCACACCGCCACGAGGAAGACGAAACTGTCGAACACCTCCTCTTCAGATGTCGGGCCTACCACCTTCATAGGTTCCAAACAGCCACCCTCCTAGGAATAAATATATTTTCCCCTGAAGACCTGCAGAACATCCCGAAGCACAAGTCAGCCTGGCGACACCTGATAAACTGGATGTCTGCTGCCACCATTAGACGAGAAGTCTAAAGACAAACCCGGATAGTTGGCGACTTTAGTATGCTCCAGGAACCGGGTTACCTAAATAAATAAATAGGACGATTGTTAATAGTGGTAATATAAGACAATAATTTTGATACATGTCAGTGCTAAGTCAAGGGTGTGATTGGAATATGTTGCTGTTGTCGTAAACAATTAAAAGCTCAGATATATTCATATGTCTCTATCACAGCAGTCGCAATGTCCTCTATCTTGGGTGTGTAAAGCTGTTTCTGGGTCTATGTTAATTTTCTGAAAGGCCGCGGCGTTTGCTATTTATGAGAATATGTAGTTATATGTTAGTTCCACACCATGACAATTGCCCTGTAGGTTGTTGTGACATCTGTATATGTATTGTCATTTATATACAAGGTATGTCACATAAGTTCCCGGAATGGGTCCATAAAAAAAAGGTAAAATGTATATTTTTAAAATTATTAAAACTTTTCAAAGTAATCCCCGCTTGCTTCAGCGCACCAGCGCCATCGTTTCTCACAATTGTCGAAACAGTTTTTATAGGCCTCTTTTGGAATGCTTTTCAATGCCATTAGCGATTTTTCTATTATGTCATCCCTGTTGTAAAAAAAATGTCTTCCTTTTAGAATTTCTTTAAGTTTGGGGAACAGGAAAAAGTCATTTGATGCGATGTCTGGGGAATAGGGTGGGTGAGGAAGGATTTGGGTCCCGTTTTCCGCCAGAAAAACTCTTCACGAAGTGCGCTGTGTTTGGGCAGGCATTGTCATGGTGTAGGATCCAGTCACCATTAATCCATTTTTCTGGCCTTTTTTTCGAATCGTTTCCTTAGACAGCGAAGAATGCCCAAATACATTTCCTTAATAACTGTTTGTCCTGCAGGAAGATACTCGTGATGAACAATGCCCTTGTTATCCAAAAAAGCGACCAGCAACACCTTGTTTCTGGATTTCAATATCCTGGTTTTTTGGGTCTAGGCTCACCCTGACCTCTCCACTCGGCAGATTGACGCTTGGTTTCAGGGTCATAGCCATAGACCCATGTCTCGTCGCCTGTGATTATCTTGTCTTTCCATTTCGGATCCGTTCTTGTCATTTCCAACATGTCATCACAGGTTGCAAGCCGACCCAGTTTTTGCTCATTAGTGAGGAATCTTGGGATGAATTTTGCAGGAGTCTTTTTGAGCTTCAAATCTTCGGTTACGATCCTTCCAATCGTTGTTTTAGAGATGCCTGTGTCTTGCTCTAGCTCCAGCAAAGTGATTCGAGGATTTTCTTTTATCAAATCGGTGACTTTTTTGTACATTTTGATTTGTCCTTTGAAATTTTGGGCGTCCTTGACGAGGATCATCTTCAATGGAAATTCTGTCAGCTTTAAATCTAGAATGTCATTCAAAAACAGTTGTTCTCTTTGGGGCCTCATTGGGGAATGCTTTATTGAGCATTTCAAAAGTTTCGGTTGCTGATATTTGAAGTTTTACACAAAATTAAATGCAAATCCTCTGCTTCAATTTTTGTTCCATCGTAAAATCGACGCAGCGCTAGGTGTAACCTTTAAATAAATTAGAATGACATTGGCGCGTGCGCACGTAGTCTCGATATTGGTTCCACCGTGTTGCTAGATAGGTTTTCTATAATAAACAGTCAAATTTATTTACATTTTTTTTATGGACCCAGTCCGGGATCTTATGGGACATACCTTGTATAATGTTTCATTCTGAGTCTCGTGATTGCTTGTGGTATTATTATCTCAATGTGTTTTTGTTGCATATTTTTCCTTTCCTTGCTTTTGTTGGATTATCTTGAATTTTGCCCAAGAATCAGCATCAAATACTGAATATAGTTATTTTCTTTGTCTCATCACTCTTCCTGGCGTCCTTTGCTAGTTACCCGCTACCTCATTACTCACGATCCCAACATTGACAGAAATCATTGTAGAATGCAGTTCTTCCTTAATAGTTTCTGTTGGTTTTGTAACGAGTGTATTAGGATATCCATACATTGATAGGGTACGATTTGAGGACACATAATAATATAGAAGCCAGAATAATAAAAAATAACGTTTATATATTCATTCATTTACAAAGCATTTTTCTTACCTCAATTTGAAATACATATTATTAATTAGAAGTTTTTGAAAATTCAACAATGTTAAAAATCATAATAAATGAAACCTGCTGTTTTCAACCCCTATTTATATAAAAGTCAGTGTATTTTTTTAAGTATGCATGTGTGTTTGTTCCTATGTCGGCTATACACGTCCACAATAGGTAAATAATCTGACTGAAAACTGACTGAACCTATAGTGAAAATTGCAGGTCTTTATCACGAATATTCGTCGAGTTATTTGCAAATTGCGTTGCAAATTTGTCCTTTCGCTCGCAAGCAGCGCCTCTAGCGGTGAAGATAGGAGGTAATATCAACTGACCTAATGTACATGTAAACGTGTTTTAACAGGAAATAAAGAAAATCTGGATGAGATATTTAGCCAAAGAAATTGAAATTGATAGGTTTTGGGCAAAGAGATAGTTGTTTTTTTGTCAGAAAATGTTGATGACAATATTGCTTTATCTTGTTTGATTATCAGATACAAAATTATATCGGAAAAAATTTCAAAAAGCAGAAGCCACTGGTGAAACCAGTTCATTTTTAGTATGAAGGAACAAAATTCTAGCAGAAAAACATTCATTCGAGCAGAAGACACAAAGCCAGATCATCTCTCTAAAAAAATATCGCTTCTCAGACACAAAGTTTGGAGCGGGGACACAAGAGTGACATTCACGGCACCAATTTATAATTCTAACTAATAGTATTTGAAAATCAAAATAATAGAATTTTCAAATATCTTTGTGAAAATTTACATTTTTATTTTCATATTTTAAAACACACAAAGTTTGGAGCGGGACGTTTCACATGAGTGACATTCACGGCGGTATTTGAATAAAAACATTTAATTGGGTGAAACCCGGGCGTTGCCCGGGTCATTCGGCTAGTAATAATATAAATGAGTTTTAAAAATTGTAAAAAAAAAATGCATCGGCCGATAATCGAACCCGGGCCGCCCGCGTTGCAGGCGAGCATTCTACCACTGAACCACCGATGCTTATAAGAAATGGCCATATTTGGGTATTTATTCCATTCACAAAAGCAAACTGTGACTGAATTATTGATTGTTGATGACTCTGATACTTATATATTTTAATAATTATATACTAACTGAATGACCCAGTTTCTTCCAGAATGAATATTTGCCAGATGAATATTGTTTCAAAAAAGTATTTTCTCATCACAATAAATATATACAGTAAAACCTCTCTGTAAAAGACACCTAGTTGCGCGCAAAAGTGTCCTTAATGGAGAGGTGTCCTCTTACCGGAGAGTTGTTACATAGTAAAAATGGTAATTTTGACAATGAAAACTGTCCTTCGTAGAGAGATGTCCTCTCATGGAGCTTTTACTTTATTATATTCTAAAATCTCTTAATAGTAGTCTTGATGATTCTAATATCGCTATCATAATCGTCATTTTGAGCGTTATTTTAGCACATAAAAATTTAGGAAAAAGGCATCTCCTTATCGTGCAACTGAAAGTTGCTGATGGCTGGCGCCATCTATCGGAATAAAAATCAACTATTCTCGTTGATTTTTAATTATTCCAGAATTGGCCAAATACCCATTCTTGATTAATCAAGAAAAGCTAACCACGGACGCGTTTCGGGCTGTTGGCCCTCATCAGCGTGGTGCAAGCTGTACCTCAACGACCAAAAAATTGGTCATTAAGGCATCCTGAAAAATCATGAAACGGGTAGTTAAGGCCAGAATTGCGTGAGGACGCTACACAATGTGAAAAAATAGTACAAATGTAACATTGTACTTGGATAAGGTGCGTAAATTAAGAAAAAGGTATCTCCTTATCGTGCAACTGAAAGTTGCTGATGGCTGGCGCCATCTATCGGAATAAAAATCAACTATTCTCGTTATTAATTATTTGGCCAATTCTGGAATAATTAAAAATCAACGAGAATAGTTGATTTTTATTCCGATAGATGGCGCCAGCCATCAGCAACTTTCAGTTGCACGATAAGGAGATGCCTTTTTCTTAATTTACGCACCTTATCCAAGTACAATGTTACATTTGTACTATTTTTTCACATTGTGTAGCGTCCTCACGCAATTCTGGCCTTAACTACCCGTTTCATGATTTTTCAGGATGCCTTAATGACCAATTTTTTGGTCGTTGAGGTACAGCTTGCACCACGCTGATGAGGGCCAACAGGCCGAAACGCGTCCGTGGTTAGCTTTTCTTGATTAATCAAGAATGGGTATTTGGCCAATTCTGGAATAATTAAAAATCAACGAGAATAGTTGATTTTTATTCCGATAGATGGCGCCAGCAATCAGCAACTTTCAGTTGCACGATAAGGAGATGCCTTTTTCTTAATTTACGCACCTTATCCAAGTACAATGTTACATTTGTACTATTTTTTCACATAAAAATTTATTATAACAATCCATTTTACTATTTTTTAAAATTTAATTTCAATTTGAAGTGCTATGTTTCCTAGGGACACTTGCGCTGTCATACATGTATTCCTTTACATTTGTCTATAGATATTTAGGCTGTGAATAGTATAGTCAAATGCTATTAACAATGAGAAAGTTCGAAAAAAAAACGAAAAAAAAAGAACTGTGTACAAAAGAAAGAAGTGTCTGGCGATATGTACAATCAGCATAATATAAATTATCAGTTTCTTAAAATATTGTGGCGATCTTTTCTTTAATTCTGTCGCTGGTAGGCCACGGAATCACGAAGCAAACTCAAAAGTAAGTTTTATTCAACACACTGTCAAATAGAAAAAGCCGACAACAATTATATGCTTTATCCTAGCTTACTCTAATAATAAAAACTAATTCTCAAAAATTTACATAGTAGAAGGCGCAACAATTGACGTCAAATATTTACATAGATCCAAACAAATAAAGAGAAAGAATTAATAGAAAAACTAGTTAGAACATTTACATATCTACAAAATAGTTGAATCAAAATACTTTGTGACATTACTTCCTCTTCGGAAGAACATCGTCCCGATGTTTAAATTCATCCGTAGAAACACACACAGTCTCCAGATATTCATCGTTTTGGGTTTCTGGATCGTTGTAAGGCTTCATTCGTAAGACATGTACAACATCTTTGTACTTGGCTTTTCTCCGAGATTCATCCACCGTTGTAACTTCGTAGTTGACGTCTGATAATTTCTTAGTTATTCGGTATGGACCAAATATTTCTTTAGGAGCTTCTCTGATAAGCCAACTTTGCGCACCGGTGTGAAGACCCAAACAAGGTCGCCGACGTCGTAATAGACGGGCTTATGTCTTGAATCATAACGTTCTTTATCTATGGCCTGCGCTTTGAGTGTTTGTAAGCGGGCTAGCTGCCGTGCTTCTTCAGCGTCCATTATCAAATGACTTATATGCTCGTCCTCCTCATAATCCGGCTGGTAGGGAAACAGAGCGTCCAGCATTGTCTCCGCCTCTCGACCATGTACCAAAAAGAAGGGTGAGAAACCGGTAGTTTCTTGCCTTGCTGTATTATAGGCAAAGGTGATAAAAGGTAAAACAGAATCCCAGTTCTTTTGGTCCACGTCTACGTACATCGAGAGCATGTCAACCAGGGTCTTATTTAATCGTTCAGTCAAGCCATTGGTTTGGGGGTGATAGGCCGTTGTAAAGTAATGCGACATTCCACACATTTTTGTTAGTTCGTTGACGACTTTGGCTTGGAATGATCGTCCCCGGTCCGTAATCAGTTCTCGAGGAGCTCCATGCTTGAGGACAACTTCGTTCACCATAAACTTCGCAACCTCAACAGCTCCTCCGGTCGGTATGGCTTTTGTTACCGCGTATTTCGTAAGGTAATCTGTACAAACTATCACCCAGCGGTTGCCATCCCTAGTCGGAGGGAATCTCCCCAGCAAGTCCATGCCTATCTTCTGGAAGGAAATGGAAACAGGGGCTATAGGCTTAAGATTTCCAGGGGGTAGTTGGGGTATTTTCTTGCGCCGTTGGCATTCCCTACAATGTCCAACATAATTACGAACACTTCTATAAAGACCAGGCCAAAAGAATCTCCTGCGTATTCTCTCATACGTTTTGGTAAATCCAAGGTGTCCGGCTGTAGGGGCATCATGGGATGATCTAAGGACCTCTAGACGTAAAGTCCTCGGAACCACCAGCAACCAAGGTCGTCCCAAGGGATCATAATTTTTCTTGTAAAGTATGTTGTTGATAATGACAAATCTTTTATAATTCGGGTCACCACAATTTTCAATTATTTTTGTTAATGATGGATCTCGTTGCTGCTCCTTTTCAACATCACACAACACTGCCAGACAAAGTATATCTTCCTCTGTTTCTTCCGCAGTATCTGGTAGAGGGCTTCTAGAAAGGCAGTCGGCATCCTTGTGCTTGCGATCATTTTTATAGCAGACAGCGACCTCATATTCTTGGAGGCGCAGAGCCCATCTGGCAGACGTCCAGAAGGGTCTTTCAATTCGCTAACCAGCACAAAGAATGGTGGTCGGTCACAACAGAAAAAGGGCGCCCAAACAAGTAAGGTCGAAATTTGTCTGATTGACCAGACCACGGCCAAACACTCCTTTTCCGTTGTTGAATAGTTTTTCTCCGATTTGGACAGTGTTCTGGATGCATATGCAATTGGCTGTTCACACCCATCCCTTAGCTGTACCAAAACAGAACCAATACCAAAGCCACTCGCATCGGTATGGACGTAAATTGGCGCGGCCTCATCGAAGTGGCCCAATACAGGTTCAGAAGTCAATGCCGATTTAAATTATTAAACGAATCTTCTTGTCTGTCATTCCAACTGAATTGTTTTCCTTTCTTTAGTAATTCGTTCAGCGGCCCTGTTATGTCAGCAAAGCTCTTGATGAATCGGCGATAGTAGGAACAGAGACCCAAAAAGCTTCTGACTTCGGATACATTCCTTGGTCTTGGAAAATTCCTCACTGCTTCTACTTTGTCTGGGTCCGGATAAATCCCATCTCCATCTATTAAGTGCCCAAAACCTTCATACGTCTAGATCCAAAATGACATTTTTCCAAATTAAGTGTGAGACCTGCTTTTGAAAGACAGTTCAGCACCATTTCCAATCGCAGTATATGCTCTTCCATTGTTTTAGAAACACTATGATGTCATCCAGATAGCAGAGACAGATGTTCCACTTAAGTCCACGTAGAAGGTTGTCCATTATTCTTTCAAAGGTCGCGGGGGCATTACACAACCCGAAGGGAATCACTTTAAATTCGAAGAGGCCGTCTGGGGTTACGAAAGCAGTCTTTTCACGGTCAGCTTCATCGACTTCGATCTGCCAATACCCTGATTTCAAGTCCATGGTAGAGAATACAGAAGCTCCCTTTAAAGAGTCGAGGGTGTCGTCAATTCTGGGTAACGATATACGTCCTTTCTGGTTATTTTATTTAGGCGGCGGTAGTCCACGCAGAACCTCCAGGTTCCATCCTTTTCTTAACTAAAACGACAGGAGATGACCAGGGACTATCCGATGGTTTTACTATTCCTGATTTGAGCATCTTGTCCACTTCTGTTTGAATAACGCCCCTTTCATAAGGCGACAACTCGATAGGGTCGTTGCCTAATAGGAGCATGATCTCCTGTGTCAATGCGATGTTTAACGTCCAAAGATGTTCTTTTTGGGCCTGCCTTCTGGAGCTCAAATACGCCTATGAACCTCCTAAGGACATCAAGTAGTCGTTCCTGTCTTCATGGGATAAGTCAGTATCCATAAGAGACACAAGCCTATCCAAGTCTCCAGTGTTTTGTGTGCTGCACTTGTCTTCTTTTTGGTTAAGATAATCGTCGTCTCCATCCAAGCAGCATACATAGCTGTTGTCTATAATAGATAATTCAGCCACTTTCATACCTTCAGGGATGATCTTAGCATAGTTAGACCCATTCACCATCCAAACCTTGCCCCTTCCGTGGTTGAGACTAACAATAGAGGCAGGAATAACTATTTCCTTTTCCAACGTTAGACCCTTAGAACACGTAATAGCAACTTCCTGAACTCCCGGGACGTCGCTACAGACAACCGTTATCTGTTTGATTGAGTTAGGTGGAATAATGTTATCCTTCAAGGTATGAAAAGTGTGCACTGGATGGGGTTCCTCTTTCATCGGGGCGTCCTTCAGGCAGAGTTCATCGTGCTCGCAGTTAATCTCAGCCTGAGTTAGTTTGAGAAAATCCCAGCCAAGGATCTCACAATGACTGCACTGGTGAAAGTACAAGGAACTCGAATGGTTGGGTTAGTTCATTTACTTTAATTCTTAAGACACACTTTCCTAAAGCCCTGACGCATTGGAGTTAGCTACCCTTATAATTGGTCCTTTACTCGATAACATGGGGGTTCTTATGCGGCAACGGAAATCTCTGATATAACTGAATAGTCAGCTCCAGAGTCCACCAAGGCTAGTACTTCAGTTCCATTATAGTTACGGTTATAAAAGTTCTTCTTTAGTTTGGCAACAGTCGTCGTCGGAGGATTTGAAATTTGTGCGGCCTTACCTCCTACGCAGGTCGCGGGGTCTAGTTTCCCTCATTTCCTCTTGAAGATGAGCGGCTGTTCATCCTAGCAGGCGATCTTGATGTTCGACGTCCTGTGGATCGCCTCTCCCTGGGTAGGGGGAGTCACTCCTAAGTCCACGATTGGGGGGTGACCATGAACCCGTTCCGTCCGCATTTGGCATATAGTCTCCCAATGTCACTGGTCTTCTAGCATCTCTCCTTGTGCGAACATTGGCGAATATTTGTCGCCTCTCTCGACAATACCTGACGACGTGGCCAGGTCGCCCACAATGGAAGCATACTGGTCTGTCATCCGGTGTACGCCATTCCCGGGCTTTGGGCAAACTAGCGGAGGAGTTGTAAAAAGTTCTTCCAGCTTGATCATACGTTGGGGCTGGTCTAGGTTGTTTCATCATAGGACTTGTAGTGGTCCTGGAAATCGGTGCCAGATTCTTCTTTACCTCTTCCCTTATTATTTCCTCTAGGGAATCTGTGCTATGCATGGGCTGAGCAAAGGCTCTCTGAACTTCCTCTTGGACGATCCTTCTAATCAAAGAAGAAAGATCGTCTTCCTCGCAAGCCATGGAGGTCACATTTGGGAGTCTCTCAAATTTTTTTGTCGTTATTCTTCGTTTCTTTAATAATTCTATTTTTCTGCACTGACTCAAGAACTGTTCCACATTATCAACGTCCCTGGCAATCAGTATTTGATATACGTCCTCCGCCACTCCTTTCATTAAGTGTTCTAACTTGGTTTCATTGTCCATCCGGGGATCAATCAATTGGCACAAATAAAGCACGTCTTGAATGTAAGATTCAGATGATTCGTTTGCCTTCTGTGCTCTAATCTTCAGAAGTCCCTCAGCCTTCTTTATCTCTTCTTCCTGTTGTCCGAAGGTTTCGCCGAGAGCCCTCTGAAAAACCTCCCAGGATGTTAGAACATCTTCATTATTCTCATACCACTGCCGTGCAGTTCCGGCCAAAAAGAATATGGCATTCGCCAAACACATAGGATGGTCCCATCTGTTATATTGAGCTATGCGCTTGTAATCTTTTAACCACCTCTGTGCGTCTTCACTTCCATCTCCGGAAAAGGTAGAAGGGCATTTTGGTTGCTGCAACGAGAAGTATGCTGAGGGGACTTGAGCTGGAGTTTCTTCTCCCGATTCGCTCTTTAGCATGATTGGACTTGTTTGATGAAGTTCGGGCTCGGGTGGTAAACCCTTCAATCTGAGACTTCTTCTTAAATTTATGGGATCAGCCGTTTTTCTTTATTTATTTTTTTCAAGGCTTTACCCAGCATCTCCACCAAATTGTGGCGATCTTTTCTTTAATTCTGTCGCTGGTAAGCCACGGAATCACGAAGCAAACCCAAAAGTAAGTTTTATTCAACACACTGTCAAATAGAAAAAGCCGACAACAATTATATGCTTTATCCTAGCTTACTCTAATAATAAAAACTAATTCTCAAAAATTTACATATTAGAAGGCGCAACAATTGACGTCAAATATTTACATAGATCCAAACAAATAAAGAGAAAGAATTAATAGAAAAAACTAGTTAGAACATTTACATATCTACAAAATAGTTGAATTAAAATACTTGTGACAATATATTTGTTGCTATCTAATTTTTTATTTTTCTATAAGGTATATATTTCTATAAAGCCCCTAAAACGTTTTATTTGTTAAATATAATCTATTTTAAAATATAACCGAAAGAAATTAAAATATAATAAGGCATTGATATACTAAAATATGTTTTAAATGAATCGATTTAAATCTCCTATGGATATTCGACATCAGAATTTAAAACGCTTATGGAGATATGTATCTTTATTTTTGATCTTCTCAAGCTTTCGGGCTTGTCTGCCCTTCTACAGGAGAAACAATATATAACGAAAATATAACGCCGCCTTATACTAAAACTATTATGATTCTACTAGACGAAAGGCCCGGGCAACGCCCGGGTTTTACCCGAGTGCGTATATATTTTAAAAACGTTTTAATTCAAATACTATTCGTTACTATTATAAATTGTAGCCATGGATGTCACTCTTGTGAAACGTCCCGTTCCAAACTGTGTGTTTTTAAAATGTTTTAATTAAAATACTATTCGTTACAATTATAAATTGTCGCCGTGGATGTCTCTCTTGTGAAACGTCCCGTCCCAAACTGTGTGTGTCTTGAAAATATAAAATAAAATGTGAATTTTCATAAAGATTTCATCATGTCGATTTTTTTTTTTTTTGCATTCACCTACTAAATCGATAGAGATAATTACATTTGCAACATGAACTTAGGTATATTGACTAAATAGAAAACTGCATAGTAATAAAGATCATTTTTAAAGGCACCATATCGTTTTTTTTTTCAATAAATTCGAAACAAAAATTAACGATAAATAACGATAATTGCCTTAAAAAGAAATTGCCTTAAAAAAAGAACATTCGCGGTGATTTTGTCTTGCATTCGTTTATACAATTATTATATACGAATGACCCGGGCGCAACGCCCGGGTTTTACCCGATTAAATGCTTTAATTCAAATACTATTCGTTACAATTATAAATTGGCGCCGTGGATGTCATTCTTGTATAATATATAAATGAGTTTTTAAAATTGTAAAAAAAAAAATGCATCGGCCGGGAATCGAACCCGGGCCGCCCGCGTGGCAGGCGAGCATTCTACCACTGAACCACCGATGGTTATGAAAAATCCCATCCGTGAGCTTCAGACAGACAAACAGACAGACAGAATAAGGCAAATATATAAGTAGATATATATATACATCTAATATATATATACACTAGGGTATTTTTGCATATTGTTTTACTTAAAATATGTTTTTATTTGATTAAGGTATTTACATATTTTACAATTGTTTGCTATATATTAAGAACTAGCGGATGTGTACCCGGCTTCGCCCGGGTTTTATCCGAGTGAAAGTTTGCCTAACGAATATTATATATTATGAAGTATAATAAACAATGTTAAAGATTAGTTTTAATTATTAATCAAGATTGTGTGTGAATATGTGAGAAAGATGTAATATCGTTGTTGTTTTCTTGGCCGACTGTTTCACATATGGTGTTATCTTAAAATTGCTTGTTTTGAATATTTTTTTAGATTGAGATTATTAGCTAGTATGTAAAAAAATTAACTCTGTTGAATTTTTTTTTTTTTTGTATTTATCTATATATATGAAAATGAATGTATGTGTGTGTGTGTGTGTGTCTGTCTGTCCTTTATGCCTGACCAAACCACTCATTGGAACGCCATGAAACTTTGGGAAGTTATTTTGTATAGTACTGGGAAGGTTTCTAACAAATAAAAATTTTGAAATAACTTTTCGCTTTAAAATAATCAAGATAAATATTCTAATTTATCTGTTATAATTCAACAATCTGCTCTAAATATCATCATGATGATACGATGATTTTGTAATGTAGAAAATTAGGAAAGACAAAATTCAGGATGACACGGCAATTTATTTGAGACAAGAATAATGATACAATTCCAAGGCAAGATACTATTCCTTTAACTTCCAATTACCGAGGGAACCAATTAATACTGATTTTATTCAACTTATCAAGTATTTTCAAGGGACCGGGAAAAATGTTCACTTTATTGAGAGATTCGTTAGACAAACCTTTACTCGGGTAAAACCCGGGCGAAGCTGGGTACGTCCATACAAGAATAATGATACAATTCCAAGGCAAGATACTATTCCTTTAACTTCCAATTACCGAGGGAACAAATTTGTTAGACAAACCTTTATTTAGTACTAGACGAATGGCCTGGGCAACGCCCGGGTTTTACCCGAGTGCGAATATATTTTGAAAACGTTGTCTTGGGTGGTCGTTATAGGCAGGGTGGTCTGTATAGACAGGTGTATGTATCACACAGCCGATAACAGGGTTGTCTAGAGTGGCCGCTATAGACAGGGTGGTCTGTATAGACAGGTGTATGTATCACACAGCCGATAACAGGGTTGTCTAGAGTGGCCGCTATAGACAGGGTGGTCTGTATAGACAGGTGTATGTATCACACAGACGATAACAGGGTTGTCTAGAGTGGCCGCTATAGACAGGGTGGTCTGTATAGACAGGTGTATGTATCACACAGCCGATAACAGGGTTGTCTAGAGTGGCCGCTATAGACAGGGTGGTCTGTATAGACAGGTGTATGTAACACACTAATGATAACAGGGTTGCCTAAGGTGACCGCTATAGACAGGGTGGTCTGTATAGACAGGTGGATGTATCACACAGCTGATAACAGGGTTGTCTAGAGTGGCCGCTATAGACAGGTGTATGTATCACACAGCTGATAACAGGGTTGTCTAGAGGGGGGCAGGGAGGTCACGTGTTCGCCGGCGGCAGCCAATGGGCGCGCATTCTATCCGTGAACGGTGACGGTGAGCTTCAGAATAAGGCAATTATATAAGTAGATAGTACTGGTAAGGTTCTAAGCAAATAAAATTTTTGAAATAACTTTTCGCTTTAAAATAATCAAGATAAATATTCTAATTTATCTGTTATAATTCAACAATCTGCTCTAAATATCATCATGATGATACGATGATTTTGTAATGTAGAAAATTAGGAAAGACAAAATTCAGGATGACACGGCAATTTATTTGAGACAAGAATAATGATACAATTCCAAGGCAAGATACTATTCCTTTAACTTCCAATTACCGAGGGAACCTATTAATATTGATTTTATTCAACTTATCGAGTATTTTTCAAGGGACCGGGAAAAAATGTTCACTTATTGAGAGATGCGTTAGACAAACCTTTACTCGGGTAAAAACCCGGGCGAAGCCGGGTACGTCCGCTAGTATAAATCGATAACACCGAAGTTACGCATGCTAATGTTAGGAAATATATTTTGATGTTAAGCAAAACCTGCTCCATCTCGTTTTACATAAATGTTGAAAATTTGGTTGATATTGATGCATTGTAACGAAAGTTTTTAGTGAAAAACACTTATGAAATTTCCATTTTATTAATATAGATTATCTTATAGGTTGGAGATTCTATTATTTTAAGTTAGTTTTATAATGGTTATTGGCTATTACGTATAAGTTACATATATTATTGTTGATATTATTAGCTGGCACTAGGATATATTGTGTTATATGTTTCGGGCAAGTCTATTTTTCTATTGATGCTGTTGTGTTTTCTGGATAATAAAGATTCTATGATAAGCTTTGATATTTGCTGTTTATGTTATTGTAATGTATTATGGGTTCTTCTAATGCGAATGTGTGACCTGTTTCTTTGCAGTGTTGGAAAATTAGGGATCTATTGTCTTGGTTTATTATGTTGCGTTTGTGTTCATATATTCTATTGCTGACTCTCCTTCCTGTCTCCCCCACGTATTTGACTTGGCAGTTATTGGCAGGAAGCGTATTCCTTAGAATGCAATAACTGCCAAGTCAAATACGTGGGGGAGACAGGAAGGAGAGTCGGCAATAGAATATATGAACACAAACGCAACATAATAAACCAAGACAATAGCAGTGCAAGTGCAGTGCAGTGATATCAGTGCAAAGCGATATCATTTGATGATATCAGTTGTAAAACGATTTATTAAGGTATTCTACTCATTTTAATTTATTCAATTTTTTGGTTTCCATTGAGGTCAGGGAGGATATATCTAACAATAAACCATTTTTAGAAATAATGATATCATATTTTGTTCTTTGGCGTCCAAAATGTAAAATAACCTAATTTTTTATCTTACCAAATTAGCTGGTTGAATGGTGGTATAACTGCAAGAGTCAAGTTGCTATAATGGAGAACCATCTTCTTGGTAAATCCAATATTACATTGCTTAGTTTCTTGTTAGAAAATGACCAAAACAGGGGTAGCGGGCTATCTATCCAATGAATCAACAGGTCTACGTGAAAATATGGAATTGAACATGCCTTTTAATAAGATACAGTTCCCAAACTATTTTGAAATGATTCAAGAACGCTTTTCTGAAGGCATTGAGAAAGAAAAATCGCGTAAAAAACTATTTTTGGTTGCCACAGAACTGAATTTTAAAATATCAAAAAAATTCATTTTATAGATATTTTTGTCAATCAAATTAATTTTGTAATTCAGAAAGATATTGCCACGTGAAAAAATTAGGGAAGGCCAACTTCGGGATGGGACAACAATTTATTTCAGGCAAGGACAAACTATGAATGGCAAAAAAAAAGATAAGCCACGAGGAAAATTTACAGAGTATCAAAATATAAACGTAAAAATGACCACTCTGTTAATAAATATAATAAAATTTATAAATAGTTTGTTACATAACTTCTTACTTATGGGAACTGTGACCCACAGCTAGCAATTATTGTAGATACTGACATGGATCTGACGTTCCTCTGCCAAGGATTCCATCGAAGTCTTGGAATTTGTCCCTAGTACCTTTGCGTCCTTTTTCTTGCGGCTTGAAGAGCGGCTTTGTCGTCGTATCGTCTATAGGGACATCGTCATCTTCGAGGGAAGTCTTGGCTTTAGCACGGCGGTGGAATCCTGGAGTCAGTCTCCGAAAATGTAGATCACAGCACCCATGGCTTCAAGGTCTTCTTGGCGGTCTACAGTTTGCCTTCCCTAACTACCCAGCATTTCCACCAAAATGCCACATGGAAAAATTAGGGAAGACCAACTTCGGGATGAGACAACAATTTATTTCAGGCAAGGACAAACTATGAATGGTAAAAAAAAAGATAAGCCACGAGGGAAATTTACAAAGTAGCAAAATATAAACATAAAAATGACCACTCTGTTAATAAAAATAATAAAATTAATAAATAGTTTGTGTTACGCAATCTTTGACTTTAATCATCATCGATGCTACGTCACTACTATGACGTCACTACTTCCAACTTCTACCTTCAAACTTTGTTATGTTTATCGCTAGCTTGTTTTAACAATATATGTAAATGGAACAAGTCGTTCCTTGAATAAATATATATTTGTTCTTATCTAAAGGGATGTCCTCGTAACTACAACATAAGTGAGTACAAAAACAACTAGAAATCCTTAAGAAGAATCATCGTATTTTGCTAAGCCTATATCAATTTGGTAGCAGAGCGTGGTTTGGGCGCGCGAATTGGAGTAACCGCCAATTGATCCATTTAAAACAAAAATAAATTAAATAATTGGACTAACCGCCAATTTAGAAATAAAAAGTTGAATAAAAATGGATACATATAACTTAGCAAAAATCGAACAGTTAACAGAAAACAACTATACAACGTGGTCCATGAAAATGGAAGCAATTCTAGATTCAAAAGATCTCTTCGAGGACGTAATTGTTATTGACGAGCCAGACTTTACAAATAATAAACTAGAATATGATATTTGGAAGAAAAAGAATCGGGAAGCATACAGCCTAATAATATTGTCACTTTCGGATGACTTAACAATCATCTTTCGAGGCGATAAAAGGGCCAAAAGAATTTGGTACGACATAAAGAAAAGGTTTGAAGGATCTCTAGAAAATAAAAGGATAGACCCAATGTTCGATCTAGCCAGACTAAAATTGAACCCAAATGAAAATGTTAACATGTATATTGTACGAGCACAGAAACTGGCACAAGAGATCACCCAGCTAGGAAAGACTGTAACAGAAAGAGAACTTGTATGATACATTATTGAAGGACTCACACCTAACTTTGACACGATCGCAGCAGCACTGTCAATAAACAGAGAAATCTCCTTACCAGACTTGAGACAAACTCTACTGGATTTCGAGAAGAAAAGACAAGACAGAAGCAAAAATCATGAAAATGCTTTCAGATCATCAGGTAACCAACTCAAAGAAAAGTCATGCTTCATTTGCAAAAGAAAAGGACATTTCAAAAAAGACTGTTGGTTCAACTCTAACAACAAAGGAAATCAAAATAATACAACAAACAAAAATAACATGGCCAGTACAAGGAACTACCATGAAGGAAAAAAACAAAACAAAGACACGGCCAGTTCAGCAATCCAAGAACGAACGGAGGAACCAACCCAACGAAGAAACTACACTTCAGAATACGCACTACATGTAATCACAAGGGAGGAACGCCCGACGACTCAGGACGTGTGGATAATTGATTCTGCGTGCACAAGCCACATGACTTCCCATGGTGAATGGATCGAGCACAAGACGGAGGAGAGAAGAAGCATACAAGTGGCGGAAGAAGGGAGACACATCGAATCTGCCTCATCAGGATTAATCCAAGCTACTGTACAAGGTAAGGACAAACTTAACAACGCTGTAACCCTGCATAATGTCCTCCATGTACCACACCTGAAAGGAAATCTAATGTCCATTCCAAGCGTAGTAAGAAGAGGGAACTCTGTTCTTTTGAATTCTGAAGGAGCATACATATACTCTTCTGATAACAAGCTAATAGGAACAGGCAACTTTGATGGTAAAATGTACACATTGAACCTATCACGTTCACCTGAAGCAACTCATGTTCCAAATGAACATTGCTTGATTTCAAAGGACAATTCTAGGACTGCATGGCACAGAAGGTTAGGACATCCTAGTGACAACAAATTAGACCTGATTTTGAAGAACAATCTTCTAAAAGGCTTGGACTCTATAAATGGTACCCTTGATCAATGTGATGCTTGCTCCTTGGGAAAAAATGACCAAAGTACCCTATGTTCACACAGATAGCAATCAGGAAAGCTACCCCTTTGAAGCCATTTATGTCGATCTCTGTGTTCCAATGAGAATAAACTCCTTGGGCGGAAGTAAATATTTCTTGACCATCGTAGATGGATTTTCTAGGAGAATATTTGTAGAATTTCTCAAAGATAAACTCTCAGCAGCAGAAGTTTTGAAGAAGTTTATTGTAAAGAGAGAAAACGAGCTAAACTCAAAACTAAAACGACTTAGAACAGATAACGGAACAGAATTTATCAATAAAAACCTTTAACCTTCATAGAATCCAAAGGAATTAAACATGAACTAACTACACCGTACACCCCAAGAAGCAATGGGAGAGTTGAAAGAGCTAACAGAACACTATTAGACAAAGGCCGAACACTTCTGGCAGACTCCCAATTACCCCTACACTTCTGGGCAGAAGCTGTGAATACAGCTGCAAATCTGTACAATATCTAACTCCCACAACCAATGACCCAGACACTACCCATATGGAAAAATGGAAAGGTAAAATGCCATCCGTCTCTCACATCATGAGATTTGGTTGTGAAGTCTTCTATAAACTCGAGAATCATCAAAGACACAAACTAGAAGCTAAATCTAAGAGAGGAATATTTGTAGGATATTCAAGATGCAGAAGAGCTTATCGAGTATTTGATATCACAGCGAGAGTCATTCTTGAAACCGCAGACATTCACTTCAGAGAGAACAATAATGTCATCTCGGAAGAAAAACAAAGTGATAATAATACGGACACTGACACATATTTCTTCATTCAGGAGGATTAACAACTGGACAATCATGTTCTATCAGATGTTGATATTGAAGAGCCAGCACCAGATACCATGATCAACAGACAGACAGAGTCAAGTGGATCAGACAGACCACAAAGAACTCGGACAATACCTAAAAGATTCGATGACTACGTTCTGGCTACTACGAATGAAACCATTCCGAAAGACTATGAAGAAGCCATCATATGCGAAGACAAGAAACATTGGGAGAACGCAATGCTTGAGGAAATACAGAACATGTACTCGCATCAAGTATGGGAACTGGTACCTAGACCTGTAAACGCTAAAGTTGTCAAAAGTAAATGGGTGTTCAAAATATCTAAAGACCAAGAAAACAAAACCAAAACTTACAAAGCTAGACTTGTTGCAATGGATACAACCAAATCCCAGGAAGAGATTACAACGAAAGTTTCAACCCTGTAATTAAAAATGCCACTCTCAGGACTATTTTTCAATGGCAGCAACAAAAGATTCAGTCATTAAACTATTTGATGTGAAAGCAGCCTATCTAAATGGAAACATTGAAAACACAATATATTCATGGAACAACCTGCTGGATTTGTCCAAGACATAAACAAAGTTTGCAAACTCAACAAAAGTATTTATGGTCTACCTCAATCCGGAAGATCGTGGTATGAGAAATTCAGTCAAGTACTTCATGACTGTGGACTGGAAAAAACTTAAATCTGATCCTTGCCTATTTAAATGGAAGAATGAAGATAAATACTTCTATGTAGGAATATATGTTGATGACTTTATCACTGTCTCAGATTCTGAAGATACCTCAAACAGATTCATCAATAAATTGAGACATCACCTGGAAATAAAGGATGTAACATGTAAAGGCATGTTTTTGGGAATCAAGATCATACAAGACAAGGAGGGAATTTCGCTACAGCAAAGCCACTATGTACAACAAATATTGCAGAAATATGGAATGGAAAATTGTAAGGAAGTTCCAACACCAGGTTCCAAAGAAATCAATTTGGACAATCATATTGAAGATGACAATTGTGATCAGCACACTTATCAAGAAGCCCTTGGAATGCTAATGTTTCTAGCTGTTAACACCAGACCCGACATCGCTTACATCACTAGCAAACTTTCACAGTACTCCAGACAACCAAAACAGATGCACTGGACAGCAATTAAAAGAGTGATGAGATACCTGCGAGGAACAATTGATCTAGGAGTGAAATTTGAAAGAGGGAAGACTGGAATCCTGAAGTCCTACACCGATGCCAGCTGGTCGACCACTCATGATGGAAAATCCTACGGCGGATATGTATTGAAGCTCGGCGAAGCAACTATAGACTGGAAAAGTAGTAAACAACCACTCGTCGCCCTCTCCACAATGGAAGCGGAAATGATAGCTGCTTGTGAAAGCTGCTATCAAATCAAATGGATAATAAACCTGTTACGAGAGCTGGAAGAATGGAATTTCATGGAAAAACCAACTTCGATCTATACAGTCAGTCATTGATCAACTGGATCTCCAGCCCTAAACAAAGCAGTCGCTGTAGACATATCAACAGAAAGTACCACTTCTTGAGAGACTGTTATGAATCCAGAGACATCTGCCTTCTGTACAAGCCATCTCAGGACCTGGAGGCGGATATCTTCACAAAGGACCTATCCCGAGACCAGATGAAGAAACACATGGGGCATCGTGGGAATAAAGACAAAGTAAGGAGGGAATTGTTACGCAATCTTTGACTTTAATCATCATCGATGCTACGTCACTACTTCCAACTTCTACCTTCAAACTTTGTTATGTTTATCGCTAGCTTGTTTTAACAATATATGTAAATGGAACAAGTCGTTCCTTGAATAAATATATATTTGTTCTTATCTAAAGGGATGTCCTCGTAACTACAACATAAGTGAGTACAAAAACAACTAGAAATCCTTAAGAAGAATCATCGTATTTTGCTAAGCCTATATCAGTTTGTTACAATATACATGTACATGTACAATATACATGTACAATATACATGTGTACAGTATACAATGTATATATAAGAGAAAAAAAAAAAGATTGATATAAATAACTTAGATATTTTTCTTGAATATTTTTGTTTTAATACATCTACTGAATTGTATAATAAAGGAACTTTCACCAAAAGGCGTCTACATTGTACCCATTCGTATGGAAATGTATATTTGATACATATAATATTGATAACTAAAAATATATCACAAATAAAAGTAATAAAATTTGAAATAATTTATTTCTCTTTTCATGATTATTTTTATTTACTTTTGCCATGTTTTGTAACAACTTTTAAATTCACCTCTAATATATCATTGTTTAAGATTTTGTTCATAATTTATTCTTATATATGATTATAGAAAATATGTTTTGTTTTATTAATGTAGATAATTCAATTGCCAAGTTATATGGGATTTTGATATATATTAGACTAGGATAAATGTTTCATGATTTGACAGAGAGTTTATATATTATAAATTAAATGAATATATAATTCAAATGTCCAACTCAAATTTCATATCCATAGTAAATTTTAAATAAAATCATTTCCTAGAGGTTAGCTTAAGTATTGGCATAAAAGAAAACAGAAATGGGTAATATTATAGCGGTTAGGTGATCAAACTGGCGAAACCACTGTAAGGGTTCACCACTGATGAGCAAGGCCCTCCTATATATTTAGTATCGCAGTGAGGGCAATAGAAAATGGTTTAATTTTAAAAATAATGATAGGTTTCAAAATAATTTCAATTATTCATAACAGCTAGTGCGCTAATGCATTATATTATAATTTTTCTAATAAAAAAAAACTTGTTTAAAAAATAAATGACTCGTTTACTTTTCGAGAGAAATTACCTTTCATATTTTCAAATACGTATTTAGTGTTAATAATAAAAATCTGATTTATTACTACATTTTGTTAGGTTTATTATTTTTTCAGTCATATCTAATTGTGTGGTAAAAAATAGTTTTTGATAATTATCGAATTAAGATATAATACTTTTTTGATTATTAATTATTAGTTCATTATCCTGTTATAGGAATGGGTATAGAATGATAGCCAGTTTTCTCTCTCTCTAAGAATTGGTGAGGGTTTACCTTCACCTCTCTATATATAAAAGTCAACGTATCTAAGTATATATGTTTGTAGGATGGTTGTTGAGTGATGTGCTGGTGTGGCTTGTGAAAAGGCTGCTCTGATAAAATTATAATTAAAATTAATTTATTTAAAGCAAGAAATTATAAAGAGAAAAGAAGCAACGGTTGAAATAACGGCCGTCGCCTTTAGCCTTGTTGTTTACCGCTGAGTCGCCAGATCAAGTGTCGGAAGAAGCCAGCCGCTAGAAAGTTCTGGATGACGCCCGCGCATGCGTAGTGAAGTGTTCTTAAAACACGTGCTTGCCGAGGCAAAGTGGGGCCGCCATCTTTCTGCCCGTAGGTGTTTTGAAGCTTTGTCCCAGTTCGCTGAAGCAAAGTGCGGTCGCCACACTACTTCCCCTCCAGTAGGATCTTTAAAGATCCTATGTAGTCGTAGAGGGAACTCTTGGTAGGGTGCCTTGTTGGGTTGGGATCTGGTCTTGGGGGCTTGAGGGAGGCACCTGTCCTTTTTCAATGTTGTCCGGATGTAATGGGTGGCGACAATCTTGTTAGCTTGCAGGGACACGATGGGTTGCTCATCGATAGGTGTAGGCGCCGCGAGTACCGGTGGAGCTATTGGTATTAGGGAAGTTGTGACTCTTGCTTCAATGGGAGGTGATGACTGTTGGAGAGATTTTTGAGGTTGGAGAGTTTGTGGTACCGAAGTTTGGGCGGGCTGCAAGTGGAGAGGAGTCGTTGCAGCAGCGTTATTGGTTTCTTTTAGGAAGAGTGGATGTTTCTGCTCGCAGGATGGAGGCAAGGGCTCTTCGTGAGACGGCGGCTGCTGGGGCAAGGGCTCTTCATGAGACGGCGGCTGCTGGGGCAAGGGCTCTTCGTGAGACGGCGGCTGCTGGGGCAAGGGCTCTTCATGAGACGGCGGCTGCTGGGGCAAGGGATTGTCACTGTGCACTGGGGTGGAGGAAAACAGTTTCAGGGGGGCACGAGATGGTGTTTGAAGGAGGGTTGGAGCAGAACGATGAGGAGTCCAGGGATGAAGAGTTACTCAGAGAGCTGGAGGGAGAAAGCAAGGTGGAGCTTGAGTTGGTGTCTTCAACGTTATGGACTGTAGTCACCGGGGCAGTTGTTGTGACATTCATGTCACGGGGAAAATCCGTCTGCTCCAGGTGTTGGAGGCTATTGGAGGTGGGAGTACAGGGATCACAGTGCTGAGATGGAGGTGGTTTGGACAATTCAACCAGGATAATCGAGGGTCTCTGATCAGCAATGGGCTTAGTTTCTGAGACTTGAGCTGTTCTTACCTGGCGTGACCGGCCAAATCGCAGGAGAAGTCGTTCTTTGAGCGCCGCATATTTTCCTGAAACTGGTGGATTCTCTACAATGTCGTAGACGCAGATGAGAGCTAGTCTATTCAAATTGACGATTATTGTGTTATAGTTGAAATCGTCGTCGCTGGCGAAGTTTGCAAAATTAAAGGCAGCTTCCAGTTGGTTGAGCCACAATGGAATGTCGTTGGGCAAGAAGGGTGGAGCTCGAAAAATCAATTTTAATATTTGAGATGGGGTGAGTTCCATCGTGAATGTTTGAGCTTCCGTGATTTGCCCTAGACGTTGGCCGTTAATTCTTCATTCGAGTCGTCCGGCTCACCAATTTTGTAGGATGGTTGTTGAGTGATGTGCTGGTGTGGCTTGTGGAAAGGCTGCTCTGATAAAATTATAATTAAAATTAATTTATTTAAAGCAAGAAATTATAAAGAGAAAAGAAGCAACGGTTGAAATAACGGCCGTCGCCTTTAGCCTTGTTGTTTACCGCTGAGTCGCCAGATCAAGTGTCGGAAGAAGCCAGCCGCTAGAAAGTTCTGGATGACGCCCGCGCATGCGTAGTGAAGTGTTCTTAAAGCACGTGCGTGCCGAGGCAAAGTGGGGCCGCCATCTTTCTGCCCGTAGGTGTTTTGAAGCTTTGTCCCAGTTCGCTGAAGCAAAGTGCGGTCGCCACATGTTTGTCGGCTATGTACGTCCTCAAAACATAACTGATTTGGCTTATATTTCAATAGTATATATATATTGAAAATAGTAAACCTATAGTCAAAATTTTAGGTCTTTCCTCGAAAAAATCTTAGAAGTTTTTACAAATTTGTACATATCATTCAAAACCAGAGCCGCACTGCGGTTACTGAGAGAATTATGTCAAATATGTTTGCAATGATTCAGTTTTGGCAGGAAACCTTCTGCATGCCTTACCACCTAGCATTTCTCAGGTATTGTACTTTATAAGTTGTAGATAGGTTCCGTTTTGGCAGTAAACCTTCTGCACCTTCAAGACAAAATGATTTAAAACAATTTTCAAACATCATTGTGAAATATACACTTTTATTTTTATATTTTAAGGGGACATTTTATTGATATTTATAATTGATTTATGGTACATGGTTAAAGGTAATCATTGATTATTCATAAATATTTTTTTAGACTATTTTATAATTTGTTGTAAATTCTTAAATGTATTACTATATTATATAATTATCTTAACATTAATTTTTTTGTTTGTCTTATCTATATTAATAAAATGGAAATTTCATAAGTGGTGTTCGCTAAAAACTTTCGTTACAATGCATCAATTTCGACCAAATTTTTAACATTTATGTAAAACGAGATGGAGCAGGTTTTGCTTAACATCAAAATATTTTTCCTAACATTAACATGCGTAACTTCGCTGTTATCGATTAAATACAAAAAATCAACAGAGTTAATTTTATTTATATAAAATACAAAATTAAATTTCAACAGAGTTAATTTTTTTACATATTAGCTAATAATCTCAATCTAAAAAAATATTCAAAACAAGCAATTTTAAGATAACACCATATGTAAAACAGTCGGCCAAGAAAACAACTTCCCTCGAGTAAAACCCGGGCGGAGCCGGGTACACCCGCTAGTATACTATAAAGTTCAATTCATTATAAAATTGTGAAAAAGTTTTAAAATTACAAATATTATCTCATAAACAGTTTATTTTTATTAAAAACGCTAGATTTCAAGCGATAATCGCTCTTCAACGGGCTTAATAAAATATCGACTTATTGTTAGAGCCCGTTGAAGAGCGATTATCGTTTGAAAGCTAGCGTTTTTAATAAAAAGAAACTGATTGTGAGAAAATATTTGTGATTTTAATACTATTAAGTGTTTAATTTTAAAATATTATATATGTAGGGGAGATCCTGGGTGAAGCCGGGTCATATTTTATAATTGTAAAGAATAGTATAACGATTTTTAACGAATAAAAATAACCTTTTTTCACAACATTCGTGGCCAGAGGAAAATACTCCAGAGTGAAACCCTGGCGTTTCCCTTTAGTTCGGTTAATAAAGCTTAAAAAGAGAATGTGCGTGTGAGAATATCATCTGGTATACTGAAATTTTTTCAACCATACATAAGGTAAATTATTGTAATAAAATTGTTTATTCAGATCTTTTATCAATTTTCTCAATATACATGTCGTGATTACATTTATTATCTTATACGCTCATTTTATTCATTTCATATAAAGCGTATTAAATAAAATTGAATTTTTATTTTTAGCATTTTCTTCAATTTGAATACACGCGATGACAATTCAATCATTCAATTTTATAATTATGTAATATTTTTCAAATATATAATATAGAGTCGACTCTTGATAATTTGAAACGCAAAAGACCAGAGAAAATTTCAATTAATCAAAGATTTCAAAATAACAGGAGTTTAAACAACTAAGAAGAAGGGAGGGAAAAAATAAAGTAAACAAGAGTTTAAAAAATTGGCAGTTTCGGAATATACATACTATGTTGACATAAGATTAATGGAAGCGCTTTCTGGTGTTGCTCTTTCTCAAACAAGAGTTTGATATTAAAATTCGTGATTTATTATTTTAAAATTTGTACAATTATTCACAAATATTCATTTTTAAAAGAAGTCCGTAATTTTATATATATTTTTTTGAGTAAGCGACTTCATTCTATCATTGTCCAATGAATTTCCGATAGTAGTGAGGGCGGGGAAAAAATCATCACTTGTGTCGGCTCTAAGGACGTAGAAGCGTAGGGTAGTAAGTTATATCCTTGTCTCGTTCAATGTGATTGGAATTGGCGGGTGGTCTTCTTCCTCGCCCTGATCCAGATGGGTCAAATTCAATATGTTGGCATCGGTTAGGACACCGTGAACACTGATGTCATCGTCGACATGAGAATAAATCCTCAAATGTTGATTCTCTATAGTTAGGTAGACGTCCCCACCCTGAGTCAGAATTTGTAATTTTTGACCGCGCTGATGACTATTCTACGCTTTCGTTGTGCTTAAACCCGCACTTTCTAAAGCAGTTATAAATAGTAGTAGGGTTGACATTTTTTCCAGGCCTTATTAATCATGATTATAGTGTTCAAAACTGTTATATTTTCACCTTTTTCTATGCTCTTTCTCTTTCAACATATACAGTTAAACCTGTCTATAGCGTCCCCTCTAAATAGCGCTTTTCTCTTTATAGCGCCCGATTTTAAATAAGTAGTATGATGCGATTTTTACATTAAAAGTGACCTGTCTATAGCACCTTATTTTGATGAATCCCAAAAGGGGCGCTATAGACAGGTTTAACTGTATTTATATTTTATTTTAAAATTGAATTTTGTTGTTTCAAAATAAGCTATAAATCACATTAAAAATGATACCAATATAAATAAAAAGAGTTATATATTTGAAAAAAATATCAAATATATAATTATAGATAGATATATTTAAAACCCAGGTTCTGGAGCATATAATTATAAAATTAAATAAATGAATTGTCATCGCGCGTGTACAAGTTGAAGAAAATACTAAAATAGTCAAATTTATTTAAAACGCTCAATATGGAATGAATAAAATGAGGGTGTAAGGTGACAGATATAATCACAACATGTATATTCGAGAAAATTGATGAAAGATTTATGTGAAAAATAATATCTGGATAATTAATTTTATCACATTAATTTACCATAGGTAAAGGTTGAAAAATATTTCAGTAAACAAGATGATTCTCTCATATACATGCTCTTTTTTTAAAGTACAGTAGAACCTCCCTGTAAAGGACACCTAATTGCAGAGCCAAAGTGTCCTTTAAGGATAGGTGTCCTCTTACCGGAGAGTTACTAAATTGTGAAAATGGTAAAATGAAAACTGTCCTTTATGGAGAGGTGTCCGCTAAATAGAGGTTCTACTCTTTTACTAAATGAATGACCCGGGCAACTCCCGGGTTTTACCCATGAGGATTTTTCACCGAGCACGAATATATTGAAATTTTTTATAATTTTTAAATTCTATTCGTTACAATTATAAATTATAACCTGACTTCACCCGGGATCTTCAGAAGTGACTTTTGCCCTACAAATGCTTTTAAATTAAACATTTTATGGTATATAAGACAAACAAAAATTAATATAGAGAATTCTAAAATATAATGATACAATTCAGAATTTGACAACAAATTAGAGAATAGCCTAAATATAAAATATTCAAGGAAAATAAAGTTTTACAACGATATTGAAAATTTTAGTATTAAATCCTCTTGTCTTGAAGGTTCAAAAGGCTTATTGCCAAAGCCGAAACACTTTCCAACTTATAAAGTACAATACCTGAGAGATGTGAGGTGGTAAGGAATGCAGAAGGCTTCCTGCCAAAACTAAACTTTGGTATTGCAAAAAAAAAAATTCAAACATAATTCTCTCAGTTACGCACTGAGGCGCTGGGTGTGAATGAAATAGACAAATTTGTAGATACCTTTTCAAGGTATGAAAATACCTGAAGAATTGATTATATGTTTTCTAAATTCAATATATATACTGTTGAATTTCAGCCAGATTAATTATGTTTTGAGATTGTGAATAGCAGAAAGACATATATACACATACTTACATACATTGTTTATATATATATATATATATATATGTGTGTGTGTGAAATATAAAAATTGGTTGAACAAATATCACGGAACAAGTTAAATAAAGGTTTAGTTTATTTTGGTTCCACTAGATGGCGCTCTGCCATCTAGAAATGCTAATGTGAGCCTGGTCAGGATATGCCTTTTCATTTTTAATATAATTATATATTTATAGATAACTAGTTATAATTCTATATCTATTCATATAACGGGATGATATACTAATAATTTATAATAGAGTATGATACCTTAATTCAATAAATTAAAATGAATTTTTTTACCAATTAGAGATACCAAAGACTCAAAAAATCAACTCAACAGAATGTATGAAAGAAATGAAAGTATTCAAAGAACGAATGTTTCTTTTTTCACAAAAATCAAATTTATACTCTCCTTAATGTTCATAGTTTACCTGAATACAATTTCTAAGTATTCACCCTTTAGTATATCATATATGAGCAGTATCATCCAATACAAAATTAAAGCTCTATGAGGCGTTCTGGTAGATTAAATATGTGCTTTATTAAAAATGTAAAATAAAAAACGTTAGTTCCAGCCTTTTACCGCTTGGCGCAGCACTGGTCGCGACGATAAATGAATTTGATTGGTTAATAATTTTACACCTAGTTTGTTTCACGATGAATGTTTTTAAAAGGTAAAATTATCCAATCGCCGTGAAACTTTAGGAAGTTATTTACTATATTAATGGGAAGATTTCTGGTTTAAATTTGAATTGAAATAAATATCCGTTGCAATTTTATTTTGCAAATTCTCTACTTTCACTAGCAAGCAGCGCCTCTCGCGGTATCTGGTGAAATTACATTTATAAATTGTAAAAATGCTAAAATGTGCTCCAAGTATGATAAATCTAATATTTAATTTGCGGATTTATTAATATAATATTCCAATGACATTGTAAAAAAAAAACTTGGCATTTCAATATTAATTTATATTTAAAGAAAATATCTTATTTAAAATTTAATAAATCCTTTCAAATTAATTATGTGTTCCAAAAATATATTTAAACGGTGGATTGGATTTTTCTAGAATCGTTTTAAACAAATGTTCGTTAGGCAAACTTTTACTCAGGTAAAAACCGGGCGAAGCCGGGTATATTCGCTAAATACAGTTATTTACAAATGTTCGTTTGTGGCGAGATACCATTCCTTTAACATCAAATTACCGAGTGGACCAATTAATATTGATTTTATTCAACTTAACGAATATTTTTCAAGGGACCGGGAAAAAAACTTCAAAATATCGAGAGTATAGATTCAGTAAGGATTGGATGTTTGCTAGAATCGTTTTAACAAATGTTCGTTAGGCAAACTTTTACTCAGATAAAACCGGGCGAAGCAGGGAACAAATATATATATATATATGTTTGTCGGCTATGCACGCCCTAAATATGTAACTAATCTCGCTGAAATTTGAACAGGACAGAGATTTAAATCTGGAAGAGTTTTGTTGCACTTTTAACCAAGAAGAATTATAATTCAACCAAGTACTGAGCAACAATATTTTTTTAGTCAGAAATGATGATGATTGCTGTATCATGCTTGATTTACATAAACAAAATTATTTAGGTGAATATTCACTAAAGCAGACCCTGGGGCGAAGCCAGATAATAATTTTCAGTAGGCAGGAACAAAATTCTACCAGCGAAACATTCACTCGAGCAGAATACACACGAAACCAGGTTATCTCTATATATAAAATATCGTTTTCGGCCTCTTGGCTAAGATCATGTAGTATATATCTAGATATTTTATTTATATATATATTTTTAAAAATCTAGTTCAGTAGAGAGAGTGATATGTTTGCTCGAAAAATATATTTTATATATTATATAAATATATAATGTAACGAATAATTTTACCATTATTATCATAATATTCTGTTTGTTCCGGATATTATATCAATAATATTCGTTAGGCAAACTTTCCACTCGGATAAAACCCGGGCGAAGCCGAGTACACATCCGCTAGTAATATATATAGAGAGAACAGTGGTAACCCGGGGTTTTTGTAACACAATTCGCCAAATACCTTGGCTAGTATAATATAGAAATTAGTATATGAATTATTGTTGCGGTGCCGTGTCAAAAATAGTCAAATAATCAGCACGTGGGATCAGCAAGGATCTCTGTGAACTCCTCTATATTTACATTGTCGTGTATTATGGAGAACAAGTAACATGTAGAAAGCATTGTCCAACATTCAGGGGATGCAAGGGCTTCTATGCTTATATCGTCCCTTGCTCGGTCGCTAGACTGAACTAAATTTCTCTTCTGTCCAACATCCGCCGTCAACAACACGGAGGACGACCTTACTTGTAGCCACTGCCATGCGCCACCTCAGTTATATTTGGTGCTGAACACATGTGGTCGAACTGACCCTCCTTGCCACCCAGCGTTGCCGAAATTTCTCGTCGAAACAGTATATATATATATGTCGTATTATATTCGTTGTACATATACAATCTGTACATAGGAATGTTCACATAGAAAACAACAAGTCTGATGTAATTTCAAAATCTAGTTCAATAAAATCTACCAGCGGAAAAAGAGCACGGCACCCTGTAAGGTCGAATAACAGATCATTGACATTATCCAAGATGCTAAGAGAACATAATAATCGATTAGGCCAGTCCTTGACTGTACACGGACGCCCAAAAGGGTTCCGCCCCTCTCTGACGTCACCATTAGCATATAACCAGTTTTTTTTTTTCGTCCACATGATGATTGACCAGAGCGATCCCAGGGCTCCCATAGTCCACCTCACCTTTCCGAATGCTGCCCCCTCTAAACCAAGGTAATCATGTTCCTATGTTTATGGTCTTCATATAAATCTATATTTATATATTTATCTCTTCAGGCTAGCGCGCGCTCCACTCTGGCAGCGACAGGTTGCTAACTCACAGATACTGGAGTTGCCGTGCCTTGCGACCCCTGTTCCGGGAGGTGTTCGCCTCCTGTGAAGTGCTCCTGGAGCTGCAGGCCTGGCTCTCCGGTGTCGGCCTCCATCCCGAGGCAATGAAGATCACAAGTGTAGAGAAAGCTACCATCTCTAAATACCATCTTTGTCTTGAGGTGGGTAATGCCAGCCATCACATCGACCTGCCTCCTGTGTGGGAAAGAACTCTCGCAATCCATCGGTGGCGGAGTCTTTCCTGCTGTGGAGGGGGTGCCCACCAATAAAAACCTTGTATATATTTTTATAAATATGTATCAATTATATTATATATTTATAATTTTTTTATTCACAATTGCTCATC